>CM062096.1:6821723-7063652 GCA_031163375.1 Conogethes punctiferalis | reverse complement strand
TAATATAATTTGATAATGTAGATCTTATGTAAGGGATGTTATGAAGCGATCATCTTTGCGCTCCCAAGCCACTCTCACTGCCCGTGCGCATCCTGCTGATAACAAACGAGGCTCTGGCCACTGACTGTGGCTGTCTAACCATCACAACTGAAGGCGTAGCTAAACACTGGCCGATGACGGACAGCTGCGTCACAGGAGCGAGGAGCTACGCCCCTGCCATCGCCAACCGCCTGCCCCAGCGTGGCGATTATGGGTAAAGCATCCAGGGTGTTTGCCCAAGCGGTGAACACCTAGAGAGACAATATGTACAGCAATGGACTGCAATAAGCTGATGATGATGTTTTTGCCATAGACTCGATAAAAAGAATATCAATTTACGTTTGTTTGCATTTTTTTTATTGAACGTCGTGTATGTTGGGTTTACAAAAGCTATAGGAATACTTACATTCAACATTTATGAAAATGTGAAGCTGTCCTTTCCCTTAGGGTTCTTAGCGATGCAACGGTATTTCCCCGTCTGTTCTCTGGATACTTTTTCCAACTGAACACTGTCTGTAGTGCCCTCCATCAGTTTATACGACTTTTCGCTCTCGGCTCTAAACTTCCATGAAAACGTAGGCGCCGGTATACCTTTTATTATTCTACAGAAATATTTTATATGAGAAATGGTGCAACCTGAGCTTGTAATAATAATTATTATTACAAGCTAATGCTACTTACAACACAATAAAAGTGATTTGGCTTTCCTTGTGAAGCATGGTCTTAGGTGAGCGACGGGACGCGATATGTAGCGATGCCACGCGACGTGTTATAATACGACCTATTGGTCAAAGATCCCGCCATACAACGACCCAGACGTTTATTGGATGAAACTTATTTTATATGTAATTAAATATGTCAATAAATATAATGCATATGGGTTGCCGATCAAATTTGGGTCCAGGGTATGTTTTGCTGGGTGGAGTAAGCATGGTTAAACATTTCACCGGTTTGATTATTATTAGACCCTGGGCAATCAGCGAGTTCTCTCACGCTGATTGACTAATCCTTTCACCACGATGGCAATCCAAAACAATCTCAAAAGGTCCTGGCAGCCGTGGACTGCTATAGGCTTATGATGATGATTGACATTGAATGAATGATCCAGTGGTAGTTCATCGAAATTGAACTTTACTCACTTGCAATGGAAATTAGCTGAATCTCCCTCTAAAACGAATATATCTCTTTCCGTTCGCTTAATCGCTGCTTAACTGTAAATTTAAGATTATTTTAACATTAAATTGGTAAGCCAAGAGAATTCTTGAATGTGGTCAATATTTAGCTAGAAAGTACACCATGCATTTACATTAAAAATACTACTTTAATTTTTGCAATAAAAAATTTAGATTCTTACATTTTAACTTTTACTATGCGCGCGAAATCAGCTGTCGGAGTCAAAGGTTACTGACCACGCCTCACCGTGTGTGGAGCCCTTTAAGTCATAAGACCGAATGCCTTTTTAAAAATCCTAATTAATTGTTAAAACCATTGCATTGGAAATTACAGATCTTTGGAAATGGTTTATTCAATAACAAAAAATACTTGCCTAAGCCACCAACTTCAATTCTGAACGCCAAATTCGTGTAATTGTATTTATTGCTAAGCCGGCAAAAATAATCGTCGACCAAACTCGGATTCATGTTCCGTACTGTAAGAGTCGTATTGTCTGAAGATATTTCGAAATTGTCATTGTTCTCCAATATTGTTTCGTCACTATGAAGCCACAGTATGGTAGCTGGAGGACTGGCGTTAACTCTACAGTATATTTTCCCATCTTTTTTATTCTCTATATAATTTGTACCTGCGAATAAAAAGACTTTTGGATCATTTTAGTAACTAAGTGTAGTTGTTCACCGCGTGGTTTCCAGATTGAGATCGCCCCATCTCATCCCACGGGAATCGAAGAAGACGACTAAAGGAATGCCAGGAAACGTATACCTGGGTACTAATAAAACCTCCTGCGGCTATCACATGGTATGGTGGTGATTAGGACAAATCCACCCAAATAACAATTTGTCATAGGGGTTATTCACTAGTGGATGTTTGCAGGCTAACGATGATGTAGTTAAATGAGCTCATGGCCGTATTTCCAAGGAAGCTCACGCCCATTACAACTGCATCCCTTCTTGCCCTGGTCAGCCGATGATAAGCCGGCACCAGGCCGGCACTCCTAGTCCGGGAAAGGCAAATACCCCTTCATGAAACGGTGTCATAATACAAATTTTATTAAGGAGTTTTTTGTTGCTTGTTGGCCGATTGAATTACGCATTGTCCTAGGTGAGCGACGGACTCCGTGCTCCGAGTGATAAGCGCGGGGGCGTGAACCACTTAATGGGGCGTAACGGTGTGGTGGGTGCAGCCACACCGTTGCACGAGGTCCGCACTGGACGCACTCAAACCGCTCCCCGGAAGCCGGGGGTAGGGGTATTTGCCCTCCCCGGACCAGAAGTGCCGGCCGCTTGTCATCTGCGGCTGGCCGGGGCAGGCGGGGATGTGGCCGTATGCTTCGGCGCTACCCGTATCCCTGCCATTTGCTGCCCACTGGCGACACTGGGGGGTTTAGTGGGTATGCCCTCTCATTTTGGGAGGTGTGAGTAGTGTGGGACCATGCCGACTCCCCCGGAGGCGGCACGAAGGTGAGTAATGCATTCCCCTCTAAAAAAAAAAAAAAAAAGGTGAGCGACGGACGCGGCATGCAGCGAACGGATGCGACGCGACGCAATGCGACCTATACTTCACCGCACACTGAATAACGTGACAACGTAGGCCACTATTTCATGCAAAGATTAGGTACTTTATGTTTTCGCGTCGCGCCGCGTTTGTCGTTAACCTAGCGTCAATAACTAATAAAAAAAATTTTTTGGTAAATTTACATTAGGATTTCGATAAAAAATTACTTTTTGGAGGCTCTACGATTTCAAAGACTCCTAGAGTCTCTACTTCGACATTAGCGATGACTTTTCCATTTGTGTTCGTTGCTTCACATTCATAATAGGTGTTTTTGTTAACCTCTAATTTTAATTCTCTCCCGTATTCATGAGCTCCTGTACCAGCAGTTATCTGAAATGACATGATTAGTATATATCCGATGTCTTTGTCAAAAATGACTAACTTCAGTTCAAAAAGACTGCAATAAAAAGACATTAAAGGTTCAGTATCGCTGCACCAGTACCTACTCGCAATGAGTGCGGTAGGAACATAGCTGAAACTTCGGACCAAAAAGCCCAAGACGACTAAAGAAATAACAAGAAATTGGCAGCAGCGTTTACAAATAAAAACTGCTGCATTCACCAACCCACCTGCCAAGCGTGGTGACTGAGGCAAATCCTCCCAAATGACAATTGTCATCGGGGGAGGCATAAAAGCAGTAGAGGTTTGAAGGTTGATGATCATAATAACTTATTGTATGAAAATTTTACTCACAACAGATGATGGTAATTCTTCGCCAGTAGCTTGATCGTACCACTTTATTTGTGGCTCCGGATATCCTGATGCTCGGCAAATTAATACCAATGATGAACCGTGTTCAGCACTCACTTTTGAGGGTCCATCAATAGATATTTTTGGTGCTGAAAAGATTAAGGTAAGTAGGATAATAATATGTCTTATTTCCATTATAACTTAAATATAAAAAAGCCAATAATGTAAATATTAATCAAACGAAGCTAAGAGCAATTAAATTACCTTTCAAACAAAAAACTGTATCAAATTCCACTTCACTCGAGTTAAGATGATGCAGACTCAAACAAAATTATAATCAAACCTCTTTTTACGTTCTGGGTTAAACAATATTACGAGTAGTATCTTACCCGTCTCTGTTACCTGTAGTTCAAACTTCATTTCTTCTGTTTTCAAATCGTTTTTAGCTGAACAAACATACTCTCCCACTAATCCAGGCGACATCTTCTTTACAATCAGAGCGTTTGGAGCATCCATTACTTCGAAATCATCATTTGTACGTAGAATCTCACCGTTTTTGAGCCATTTTATTTCAACTGGTGGAAATGCTTCTATTTCACAATATATTTTGTCACTTTTATTTGTATCTATAGTTGTGTCTGAAACATAACACAAAATTGTATTAAAATAGACGTTATTCAGCTATGTTTTTAAGCTGATCCAGATAGCAGCTAAGCTGGGCATTACTCCGACTTATATATTTAAGTCATAGATAGATAGATATTCCTTATTCCACATCATACCTACAATTTACTTACAACTAGATATGACATTTGTTACACAATTTATTATTTTATAAAGTAATTAATTTAGTTAGGTAGATAATTAGGTATACATAATATTGTAAAATGTTATTAATAGATATTAAGAGAGGTAGGGCATAGCGAATCTTCGCTCGTATTGAGCTGCCCGTCCGGGGAAGGACCTCCACCCTATAGAATACCGCAGCCAAATGACCTCCGGGTCGTGTTTCTGCTGGTGAGTAGGGTCTCCGGAGCTCGTGGGGGGTTAGGGTTGGGCCGGCATGGCAGTGGCAACTGACAGGTAACTAACCAGCTACTTGCCAGTTGTCACAGCGACTTGGGCTTCTCTTTAGCTTTCCATCAGGCGTAGAGAAGCCATTATGTCGAGCTACTATAAAAAAAAAAAAAAAAAATAGTTTTTTGTTACCTTTTGGAGCTTTCAATACATTAAAATAATTAACCAGTTGAACTTTTACATTGCGGCTAATATCACCATGGTCATTGTTAGCTTTGCATTTGAAAGTTGAATTTTTAGTCACTTTTATATCTAATACAGCCACGTAATCGTCCGGCAAAGTCACTATTGAGGTCTGTAACGAAATAATTAACAACATTATTTAGCAAAACAAAAATACCGGTTTCAATTTGGTGACAATGGGATGGGACCAACTCGGAAATAGGTAAATTCCTTCAAACAAAAAAAAAAATTTCAAGTCGGTTAATAAAAGTGGTTAACCATATTACCTAAACTCATGTACTACATTCTAAAATTGTCATCCATAAATTACGTAACATGACTTTTTGGATATAAGGTAGCCACCCATCATCTTTTCGCTCCAAGCCACCTACCTCACCTGGCAGTGGTGGATCCTGTTGTTATTCACAAACGAGGCGCTGGCAACCGACTGGTGGCGGTATAACAATAAAGATTGGAGGCGTACCTAAAAACCACAGGCCGATGATGGGCGGCAGCGGCAAATGATCGAGAGAATCCGCCTGCGCAGCGTGGCGATAATGGGCAAATAAATAAATAAATAATCTAATAAATAAAAATTTTATTTCCAAAAGACACACTTGCATGATAAAAAGAATTTAGCAATGGGCCCCAAACTAGGAAACCCTGTATCTAATTCCTCCAGATGTTTAATCAAGTGGCGAATAACTGGAGAGGCCTTTGAAAGCAGCGGTTTGGGTGACGATAATGATGGAGTAAATTAGTAATTCAATAAATTTGCTCCTCAAAAAAAATTTTGTGATGCGTATACCGCCATCAGACTGTTGCCAGAGCCTCGTCTGTTATTCGGCATGATACACGGACTTCTAACTTTTACTTACTTCAGATTTCAATATGTTGCCAGCTTCGTCCGTCCATGTAATTATAGGTTTAGGGTGGGCCGTAACTTTGCAAGTCAGTTTAAGAGAATCGTTATGTTTAACATCCACAATAGGTCCTTTATCGATTTCCATTATTGGTGATTTATCTTTAACTGAATCTGAAACAGAAAGTAATATTATGGCTTCTTTTTTGATCTGGTGGCAGACGAGCAAGCAGCCTCTCTAATGTTAAGCAAGTATCAACCGCCCAGGGACATCAGCAATGCTAGGGGCAAAAATATGCCGTCTAACGTAAGGAAAGAGCTCCCTTAGAAGAAAAGAGAAGGAAAGAAGATGTCGTGGCGAAATCAGGAATCAGGAAATACCGTTCCAGAATTCTGAACGATATTTATCGAACGATATTGAAGAGGCGTTTAAAGACCTGGTCTTCAGACGCCTGTTGAAAAGAAAGAGGCTCAAGTCCCTTTCTTTTTTATAGAGGGGAATGCACTTCATGCTGGATCCGGGGGGAGTCGGCATGGTATGTGAGACTTACACCTTCCAAAATGGAAGGGCATACCCACTAAACCCCCCAGTGTCGCCACTGAGCAGCAAGTTGCAGGGACTCTGGTAGCGCCGAAGCATACGGACGCATACCTGCCTGTTGTATTAACATGAGCAAAAGCCGTGGGCTGCAGCAGCAAGAGTATTAAAATATCTAGATACCTGGAAATACTTTTTGCACTTCTATAGGTGTTTTGCTTATTCGAGTTATGCTAGTGTTACTCTTAATATGTCGGCCTTTAATCTGTAAACATAATATGTATCTGTAAGCATAACATAATAATGGAAAGGAAAAAGAAGAGAAACGGGCTCGAAGTAAAATAAAGAAAAATAACAAAAAAAAACAGACAAAAACAAAAGCATGACACGCACGCACAAGCGATAGAAAAGATCAGAAATTTTCAAGGAAACAAAAGACAAAAGCAAAATATAAAAAAAGTATAGAAAAGAGGTTGGCCGCCATGCGACCAGTCCGTCGTATTTTGTCATTTTACAGACTTTGTTACCATAATAATTATATAAATCTCAATCAATTGCCAATGTCATTATTCCACAAGACATTATGATTTTCTTACGCCTCTCTTGGTGTATAAGTATTTATATTATTAAGAATTATATTTACTTGTTTTACCTTCGTTGTTCTGGTACCCATAATACAAGTGCTTAGGCTACTTACTTTGGGATTGGAGCATTGTTGTTTTTTTTTGTTGTCTTATATCTATTTAGTTCCATCGATACCTGCATAATTAGTGAAAAATTAATATGTATTTAATTTTATTTATTATTTTAATAAACTTACCGCAATTTTAAATAAGCCATCAGGAGGTAAAACTTTCTCCTTTGATCCAAACAACATCTTTTCAGCATCAATTATTTTGATAGGTATTTCCATGATCTTTTTGTCATCCATACCAATGAGCTCCATCTTGTCAAGTTCTACTTCGTCATCGCTTATAACTTGTACAGCTAGATGCGTTGGCACACCTGAAAGTACCTACATTGTGTCTGTCTTCATACATGTTATTAGCCCAGCGTAGGCGTCGGCAAATAAGTACAAGGCAAGTGAAATGGGATGTAAGGGAGCAATCCAATATCTTTTCGCTCCAAGCCACCCTCACCTGCCCGTGGTGCATCCTGACTGAATAACAGATGAGGCTCTGGCAACCGACTGGTGGCGGTATAACCATGACGATTGAAGGCGTAGCTTAATACCAGACAAATGACTGGCAGCTGTGTCACCGCAGCAAGAAGCTACGCGCCGTGCGATTGCCTGCCCAGCGTGGCGATTATGGGTATATCCTTCAGATGTTTGCCCTAGGTGGCGAACAACTGGAGAGATGAACTGATGATGATGATAGGCTGCCATAACAGCTTAACATCAGGACGTCGACTTGTTGCCACCCAAAAAAACTGGATTACATAGGTACTTTAAATGGTTACTCACCTGTTATTGGCATGGATGATGTAGCATTGATAGAAGTGGGGTCCAAAGGTGAGAAACCATAGTCAAAGGTAGCCCCCGTGTCTGCTGTCACCACAACACTTGTGTTGGACTTGCTGTCGACGTCAGCCGTGTAAATACCCGGTTTTGGGTCAACAACTTTTACTACCTTGAAAATAAATGATAATAAATAACCCAAGACAAGCCACGCTGGGCCACACAGCGCCACCTAGCCCCAAACTAAGCCGAATCTTGTACTTACTATGGATCATTTTGAGACATTTACTTAGCATACCTCTAGGTATATTAAGTCTAAACTTAACTTTTAGATAAAGTCATAACAATATTAGATACCTTAACATCAGTTATGTTGACAATTTCTTCAACTTTGGGCTTATCACCATCCGGAGAAGTAATACTTATTTTGGATTCTTTCCCAGATTCTGCTAAAACTATACTTTTCACATCAGCGTCCACGGGAATCTGCGAAATTATGGTGAAAATAAAATATTTTACTACTTTGTTTTTTCATCAAAAATATTTTCTTGTATTAAGGTACTAATGTATCGTAAAATTAAAAAAAAATATACTTTGAACAGTAAAAACGATATCAAATTTGGATGAATTAGGGACGAGATACAGTAATTTGATGTGAATATTTCCATCCCTGTCACACAGAACATTCAAACTAAAGGAGATATGAATAGATACTGAAACTACTTTGAAAAATTCTTTCACTATTGGAAAGCTACACTTTCTCCGGTTAATATAGGCTATATTAAATTAATACCGGTGCGAAACCAGGGCTTGCTGCTAGTAGATTATACAATATTAGCATCAAAAGACAATAAACCATATAAAAGTAATTTTATAAGTACTTACCGGCACCTCATGTTCGCCAGGTGGAAACGTTTTGGAAATTATTGGGTCTTTTCTTGATTTCATGGTTTCAGTTACGTACTTTAAAATCTGGAAATAAATAAAATAAAATAAGAAATGTTATAACGACACACATCACAAAGCATAACAAAAATAAACGAAATCCATTTTGAGCTTTATTTACCGTCCTTTTATTTCATTACATCGTTTTAGTTCATTGTCATCTGTAAACTTCTACATCATTATCATCATCACCAGCTTATTGCAGTACGCTGCTAGACTAAGCCTCTCCAGTTGTCCGCCACTTAGGGAAAACACTAGAGGGTTTTGCCATAATCGCCACGCTGGGCAGGCGGGGGCTTTTATTTGACACTTTTTTAACTTATTTGACAGAATTTCAGCTTTTGATTATTTATACTTAAGCTCATAAAGTCAGAAGCTAAAATTCTGTCAAATAAGTAAAAAAAAAGTGTCCAAATAAAAGGATTTATTTTTACACTTTTTTTAAGGAGGAACTCAAGTTCGTGTGATCTGTGGATTGAAAAGTTTTGCTTAACTACATCCAATTGCAAGATGTACGTACATTCTGCCTACTAATATTATAAACACGGAAAAGTACACGAGAAACTTAGTAGGATACTAATATATTAGTGAAGACATTAGCTTACCTTCCCTACATCTTCTTTGTCCATGTGAAATACTTGTCCAGACGTGGCCTTTGCCAGTTCATCGTACACTTTATATCCCTTATCACTGCGGTCATATTTACACACTTCAGAAGCAGAGGTCATGATGAAAACAATCTGAATGAAGATAAGTTCTCATGACAATTTGAAATTCTTAAAAAAAAAAATCAAATTATAATAAATAACCATCACCAAGACATCTAGCCCAAAACTAAGCCGAAGCTTACTAATACATACTTTTTTTGTAAATGAATACATAATTATACATAGTAAACATCCAGACCAATACATAGATGTTCATGCACCAAATGTTTGTACTTGCGAGGATCGAACTTACGACCCTTGGCTCAGAAAGCAGAGGTCACTACCAAACGGTGACAATGGTGTTCACACGACGGTGTTCAGGCCAAGCCGTCTCCTCGGCATCGGAAATTGCAATTTGGCGTTAGGATTTCTTTAGAACATTTTTATAGTCGTTTAGAATTATCATTAGACCATTATACATGTACTACCTAATTCCGAGCAAATAAATTTAATGTTTGAGTTTGAGTTCTGTCCAATCCCCAACGACCAATTTATTTGTAAAATTTTAATCAAGAAATAATATGAAAGTAAACGGAACATCAAAAAATTTGAGTTCTATTTAAACTCCAAGTTTACGTTTAAACGTAAACAAATGGATTGCACTATAAGACTTGTTAGTTCAAACTGTGGTTAAAATGCTATATAATTAAATTAATGTCTTAAAAAATACCTTCACTTTTCTTACCTGTGTTTTCTTTTTTATTGCCATATTGCGCACTCTATCAAGGAGGTCGTAGTCCCTAGCCAATGCGTCTGTGAACACATACAAGTAGGATCCGGGGTGGCTGCTTGTCAAGCCCAGCTGTATCCCTGTCAGACTCATCTCCGGACAGTCGCCACCTCCTGCCACTTCGATATCTGATAGCTCATCTATGAACTTATCCCGGTCTAATGTTTTTATTAATACATCTAAAATTTTGAATATAAAAATGATTTAAGATGTTCGCTTTATTAGATCATCATTATCTTAACTATCTTAACTAATATTATAAAGCTGAAGAGTTTCAAAGCGCTAATCTCAGGAACTACGGGTCCGAATTGAAAAATTATTTTTATGTTAAATAGACCATTTATCGAGGAAGGCTTTAGGCGATATAACATCAAGCTGCAACTATTAGGAGCGAAGAAATAATGGAAAATGTAAAAAAAACGGGAAATAAATAACTATTCCACGCGGACGAAGTCACGAGCACAGCTAGTAATAAATAAGTAAAGACCTAACCCAGGAGTTCCAGGTCATGCCACATTGGGCCACACAACGCCACCTAGCCCCAAACTAAGCCGAAGCTTGTACTATGGGTGCTAGACAACTGATAAACTTACTTAGATACCTACATTTTTGTAAATAAACACGTACATATTATACATAGACAACACCCAAAATACAAACAAACATGTTCGTGCACCCGAATGCTTGTAGCGGGTATCAAACCCACGACCCTTGGCTTAAAAGCAGAGGATTCATTTTGTATCATTTTTGGGATGTGTAAGGGAGAGACCTATCATAGTTTCGCTCCAAGCCACCCTCACCTGCTCATGATGCATCCTGCCTGAACGAGGCTCTGGCAACCGACTGGTGGCGATATAAGGCATCACGATTCATCATCATCCTAGCCTTTTTCCCGATTGTCTCAGGGTCGGCTTCCCAAACTGAGAGATTTGGCGAGGGCTAAGCTTTTACACAGAGCGACTGCCATCAGACCTCCGCAACACTTAGGGTAAGCTATACCCATTCCCAGTTTAGGCGTCAGAGTTGTTATCATCATCTCTGATATGATGTAACGACTGCTATCTGAGTTGGTAAAGATAGCACCCGGGACCAACAGCTTAACGTGCCTTCCGAAGCACGGAGGAAATCGGTGTCAAATTTTGGTCACCCATCATCGGATTGACCGCGCCAATGGTTGCTCAACATTTGCGATCATTGTTAAACGAACAAGACCGCGGCGCCACCGAGCTCCTCATAAGGCATCACGATTGAAGGCGTAAATAACAAACAGGTATTTGCTTTAGTGGTGGGTAACAACTAGAGAGCCCTATGTCCAGCAATGGACTGCAATAGGCTGATGATAATTATGATCTCGGTTTGAGTTTTAGTACAAGATGAATAAAAAGTATGGATAGCCTAAAAATTTGAAATCTTTATTACATATTTTCCAAAAACACTTACCAGGTTCATGACCATGAGACAAATGGTCGTTAAAAGTCACCAAAATGAAATTATCCACTTGTGAATTATTACAATTGCTCACTGCATCAAATATCTCAGTGGCTCCATTAATCACTTGATCTATGTCTTCACTCATAGAAGAAGTATCATCTATTACGAATGTTACACTTATTTTGTCTGTTATTACTGATGTAAGACACATAAATACACAAACTATCCTAAACCAAATCATAACTATTATAATACAAGACAGTCTACTGACATTTAATTTTATTAAAAAGCGGTAAATAGTTTCATCAACCTCGTTTGAATCACTGACTGCGAGTACAAACTCGATTAGATATATTTATCATTTTTGACCTCACATTACTTTTGTTATTATGACGGAATCCGGGGAATTTCAGTAGAACAAAATGAAGATGTACTACGTAGGTACCTGTTATCAAAAATAACTGGGTACCTAAATTGATATTATTATTGGTGTCGCAGCAAACAAAGAGCAGGTTCAAGTGTCATCACTTTGATAACTTAGAGAAGTAATAACCAGATAAAGTAAGCTTGAGGCCCAAAATCAGTCACTGTTCTTTTTGTTGAGTAGGTATGTAATAAGACACATGTAGACCTACTCGGTATTAATTATCATTCGAAAGCGCGTGGCCTCGATGCATGGTAGAGTCCGGGGGAGCGTCAACAGTTTTCTGGTTTGGTGGCTATTAAGGATAAGCCCTCATGTCCTATATTTAGGCACTGGATCAACTTGCATGTCCAAGGATCTAATAATCCTTTTACCCTTTAATTCTGCAGTAAATTAAGTTATTTTTTATTCAAAATGTACCTGTAATCTTTACTAACTTAGACTTAGGAATACATTATTAGGTAGATTCAAGATTCTAACAAAAATGTATGTATGTGTTTTAGTTTCTCCGAAGAGATATTTTACAAAGGACGGGCCTAAGCCAAGTCCATACTAATTTAATTAATCTATATTGGAAAATTGGGATGTAAGGGAGCGGTCTATCATCTTTTCGCTCCAAGCCAACCTCACCTGCCGTGGTGCATCCTGCCGAATAATAAACGAGGCGCTGGCAACCGACTGGTGTGGTGGCGGTATAACCGTCATAATTGAAGGTGTATCTAAATACCACAGGCCGATGACGGGCAGCAGCGTCAGCGGAGCGAGGACTGCGAGGAGCTACGTACTATGATCGCCAACCCGCCTGCTCAGCTTGGCGATTATGGGTAGTCACCTGGAGTGGTCGCCCATAGTGGCGAACAACTTAAGAGACCTATATCCACTAGTGGACTGCGATAGATATGTAGAAGTCGCTACTATTGCAGATGACGATGAGAATGAATGATAGAACTAAAACGATGTAATTAAATGAAAGGACGGTAAATAAAGCTCAAAACAGAATTCGTTTATGATTGTTTTTATTAGAATTTCATTTAATTTATAAGTCCAATTTTCCACATTTTCCATAGTTGTTAACATAAAGGAAAATTGCCAAAAACTGGATTCACGAATTAAATTCTATCACCTATGCGCGAAATTTTTTCTTCAAGATGTTATAACTGAGCTGGATGTATGGTCGTCTGAACTTAGGCAAACTTAAACATATGTATGTGGTAAGTCGCTGGTGCCATAGAAAACTCTTTTGTTCTCAGCGCCGAAAATATTTTCAAACTTGAAAGCTTTTTCGAATTGTTCCATGTTGCAACAGAACGTGTATCCATCGCTGGCTTTCCTCCAAGTGTGGCCTTCCATCCAGGGTATCTCTCGACAAATGTCGACACAGACCATGTGTCTGTAAGCTTTAGCAGGAGTCAGATCCGGAATATTTAGTTGAACTACGGCCACGGTCGAGTTGGTGTATGGATTTTGAACCACCTGTTGGCAAAACGGATGATCAAGAACCATGTAAACCGCTTAATACTTCATGTAGGTGCATGCAAAGGAAACCTAATGTTGCGTGGTCGTTTTTTCTCACCAAGGATATGATGAGTAAAATTAAATAAATATATAACTTAAGACATGGCCAAACAACTATCTAGTTCTGAGCTAGGCCAAAGCTTGTACTACAATTACTAGACTGTTAAACTTATAGATACCGACGATCGAATAGATAATATTGTATAAACCAAGTCTTTAATCTATAGCAACCAGCAAGAAAATTTCTAGGTTTTGTACTAACCTTCCAAATATAGTTAGGCACTGCTTGCTCCAGATATTCCTTATCTTCCAGCATCAGGGCTTCCATTTCATCATATCCATTTTTCACTTTTAAACGCCCGGCTGTGCCGGTCCATACAATGATTTCATCGTACGAATTCTTCGCTAAATTCCTTACTCGCCTCTCGAGTTCATCCCAATTCTATGGAAACAAAAATACATTGTAGTAACAATTATTTTTGTTAATAAGAAACAAAAAGATTTACCTGACGCTATAATTTATATTTTAACCATTTCAAAATTCATTTTATGAATAACTAAAAGTCGGCTTGTAACCAACAGATTTTTCATTCTAAGCTGCTTGCAAATTATTACATTCGATTTGAATTTAACATTTGAAGAAAATGTTTACACTGTGTTTATTTTATGATTAAATCGATTAAGTAATAAAAGTAACTTAATCTCTTTTGATTGTTACCTTACTACTAATTCTTAATCTCGCCATTATCTCATAAACCTAATGCACTGACATTTTGAAGATTTTAGTAGCTTACCTTAGAATTACAAGAACTCCACTGAGGCACAACATTCAAATAGCTAAAAGCGGCTTTCTGAGCCAACCCTGCTGGAAGATCTCTACTGTTCACCAACTGCCTTTTTTTGAAACAGCACCTGTCTTTGTCATGGAACCATTTACCCAACAGCGATGATATTTGACTTATTTGAAAATCACAATCGTACACTTCGTCGAGGTTTAATGGCAAAGATTCATCATTGTACCACTTCGTAACACCAGCAGGTTCTGTATCGGCCAGCGATCTCTGAACTCTATGCTTAGCATAAACAGGGATATTATTCTCTTTGCTCAAGCAGACCTCGAAAGCTTCAACGAATTTAGCACCAGCCTTAAAGCCTACTTTCAATTCCTCAGAATCTTCATCTACACATTGTTTCCCTGTATGTTTTACTTCCACGTTCATTTCACCAAGACAGGCTAACTCTGGATACTCGTAAAGTTTTCCATTTACGTAGAATTTCTTTTCTCGTTCACATGTGGCATGGACTTCCGTATATGGCATATTCTTAAAACCATCAGGACAGGACAATATCATGGTTTCACCAGACAGCACCCGTATAATATGTCCATGAGTATTTTCAGCTACAGGCCAATTTCTGTGCATATCTAGCAACAATGGCTGACCATTTGTTAAATCTGTCTTTATATTCAGTAAGCAGTCTGAAATAAGATAAGTTTATTAAACAATACAATTAACAGATGTGGTCCTTTATATTGAAAACTGGACTTGGCAGTAAGAATCAAATTTACATTTTATATTATATTTAAATATACGAGTATGCCTCATCAGCAGCATTTAGGTATAAATAAAAAATTGATCTTCAGCGCATCTTCAAATGTGATCTCTTAAATTACTTTAAATTTTTAGATTTTATTATTTCCTTCTGGTCAGTAGCCTCCGAGCATAATTTTGTTACTAGAGTAAGAAACTCTGAATAAATTTTGAAGTTTAATTAATTTATTATTTCACATCAAATCGTCCACTAAAGTTGTACCTGAGGTTCCGTCCGCCGGAGAATCACGCCTTGCCGCCGCCCGTGACTAAACTACCTCACCTGCCCATGGTGCATTTTCACTATGTACCTACTCTTGTATAACAACCTTGTTAACTATCGCCGCCGTTTGTAATACGTATTCAAGTGTATAAATTATGACTAGCTTTCGCCGCACGCTCTTCGCGCGTGCGTGCTCAAGCTAGGTCTGCGACGCTGGACGCTCCGGGCTTCGCCCTACGCGGAGCTCGGCCTGCGGCCTCGCGATACGCAGCTCGGCCTGCGGCCTCGCGAAATTACTATTCTGGGTTGTACCGTCCGCGTGGGCGGACGCGGTGGGCTTTTTTGTGGTTCGTTGATTCGGTTTTGCGTGGGGGCTCCTTGGGGCGCCAGCCGCTCCGGGCTTCGCCCTCCGCGGCGTTGCTTTGGCGGCTTGGGTTGGCTCGCTCGGCCTGCGGCCTCGCAAACAATTTTTTTTTCATTATTTATAGAATCATTCTTGGGGCACTGCTCCGGGCTTCGCCCTACGCAGGGCTAAACCTTCGGTCTCGCTTATTTTAGTAGTGTAACAAAAAGGGGGTAGGCTCGCTCGGCCTTCAGCCTCGCATAGTTTTTTTTCATTAGTAGGTAAATACTCCTTGGGGCACTGCTCCGGGCTTCGCCCTACGCAGGGCTCGACCTTCGGTCTCGCCTGTTACAGTAGCGTAACTAAAAGAGCTTGGGCTCGCTCGGCCTGCGGCCTCGCATAGTTTTTTTTCATAAGTAGGTGAATACTCCTTAGTACACTGCTCCGGGCTTCGCCCTACGCAGGGCTCGACCTTCGGTCTCGCGTATTATGGTAGCGTAACTAAAAGAGGATGGGATCGCTCGGCCAGCGGCCTCGCATAGTTTTTTTTTTATAAGTAGGTGATTATTCCTTGGGGCACTGCTACGGGCTTCGCCCTACGCAGGGCTCGGCCTGCGGCCTCGCATAGTTTTTTTTTCATAAGTAGGTGAATACTCCTTAGTACACTGCTCCGGGCTTCGCCCTACGCAGGGCTCGACCTTCGGTCTCGCGTATTATGGTAGCGTAACTAAAAGAGGATGGGCTCGCTCGGCCAGCGGCCTCGCATAGTTTTTTTTTCATAAGTAGGTGATTATTCCTTGGGGCACTGCTACGGGCTTCGCCCTACGCAGGGCTCGACCTTCGGTCTCGCGTATTATGGTAGCGTAACTATAAGAAGGTGGGCTCGCTCGGCCTGCGGCCTCGCATAGTTTTTTTTTCATAAGTGGGTGAATACTCCTTAGTACACTGCTCCGGGCTTCGCCCTGCGCAGGGCTCGACCTTCGGTCTCGCGTATTACAGTAATGTAACTAAAAAAAAGTTGGGCTCGCTCGGCCTTCGGACTCGCAAACTATTTTTATTTTATTAGTGCGTGAATACTCCTTAGTAAACTGCTCCGGGCTTCGCCCTACGCAGGGCTCGACCTTCGGTCTCGCGTATTATGGTAGCGTAACTAAAAGAAGATGGGCTCGCTCGGCCTGCGGCCTCGCATATTTTTTTTTCATAAGTGGGCGAATACTCCTTAGTACACTGCTCCGGGCTTCGCCCTAAGCAGGGCTCGACCTTCGGTCTCGCGTATTACAGTAATGTAACTAAAAGAAGGTGGGCTCGCTCGGCCTTCGGCCTCGCAAGCTAATTTTTTTTAAGTTAGTGCGTGAATACTCCTTAGTACACTGCTCCGGGCTTCGCCCTACGCAGGGCTCGACCTTCGGTCTCGCGTATTATGGTAGCATAACTAAAAGAAGATGGGCTCGCTCGGCCTACGGCCTCGCATTGTTTATTTTTTCATAAGTGGGTGAATACTCCTTGGGGCACTGCTCCGGGTTTCGCCCTACGCAGGGCTCGACCTTCGGTCTCGCGTGTTACAGTAATGTAACTAAAAGAAAGTGGGCTCGCTCGGCCTTCGGCCTCGCAAACTGTTTTTTTTTCATTAATGCGTGAATACTCCTTAGTACACTGCTCCGGGCTTCGCCCTACGCAGGGCTCGACCTTCGGTCTCGCGAATTATGGTAGCGTAACTAAAAGAGGATGGGCTCGCTCGGCCTGCGGCCTCGCATAGTTTTTTTTTTTCATTAGTGGGCGCATACTCCTTGGGGCACTGCTCCGGGCTTCGCCCTGCGCAGGGCTCGACCTTCGGTCTCGCATGTCATAGTAGATACCATAAGAATGTTCGTCACGTTAAATAATGTAAGTATGTTCGTCACATCAAGTATCGTATGTATGTTCGTCACACCAAGTATCGTAAGTATGTTCGTCACATCAAGTATCGTAAGTATGTTCGTCACCTCCAGTAACGTAAGTATGTTCGTCACCTCCAGTAACGCAAGTATGTTCGTCACCTTCAGTAACGTAAGTATGTTCGTCATATATTATGTAAGAATGTTCGTCACTTGTATGGGAAATCGTGATTTTTGAGTTGGCTTTTTTTTTATTCCTGCTGAATTTCTGAGGTCATTTGGGGCCTCAATGGAGTCTGTGGACCATTTTTGACAGGACCTCATACTTGGTTTTTAAAATATCGCGAATTTACGTTTCGGGGTAAATCTCTGAAATTACCCTAAAAATTGGGTAAATTTTTATACCATTTCATAGGTTTTTAGAAGACCTCCAAAAGAGCCCCCGGACTTTCTTTTCTACGACGCACCCTTCTGCCCTTAAAATCACTTTGAATTATTCGAAAACCTAACTTTTTTACAAAATGGCCGCCTGCCCATACGCCATTTTGTTTTTCCAACTTTTGGTAGCCAGTAGTCAGTAACAACTATATTACACAGTAAATGGCATTCACACTTTTTTTTCGCGTCATACAAAGTAGACGACCAGGACCCCTCGAAGGGACCCCTTTGAAAAAAGTTTGAGCCACCGTCCATCTCAGTGTTGCCAGATGACGGAGATAAAAATAGTCAAATGTCATTTTAATGGGCCCCATCTCTATGTTCCTGGGAATAATTTTTGCGAAATGTCGTTATTTCTATTTTCGACTTTTTCGGGGCATTTCTCAAAAACTACCAAAAATGCCGAAATTATTTTTTTACCTGGCAATACTCTATGACCATACACACATTGGCCTAGTACATTGCATCCCGCTCAAATGTTGCCATCTACCCGAAAATTAATTTTTTAACTTTCGAAAACGCGATTTTTTCACAAAATGGCCGCCAGCGCAGCCGCCATCTTGAAAGTCTGTCATTTCATATTTTTCCCATATACTACACTATATATGACGTCGATTGGAATTTTTACTTTTTTTCTGCCAAGCATCTTGGCGGCCAGACAACTCGGCAAAAAAGGCATTGCCAAAAAATTTGTTTTCCCCGCCGTGCCGAGTGTTGCCAGGCCACCATGATAAAAATGGTCAAATGTCATTTTAATGGGCAAAATCTGTGAGCACATGGCAACTTTTTATTTAAAATGTTGGTCCTTTTACTTTCGACCTTTTCGGGCCATATCTCGAAAACTATCAAAAAAGCCAAAAATATTTTTATACCTAGCAACACAAAATGACCCATCGGATAACTGACCAGTACATTGTAATTTTATAAAATGTTGCCATCACACTGAAAATCCATTTTGAAATTTTCGAAAACTAAACTTTTTCACAAAATGGCCGCCAGCGCCGACGCCATCTTGAAAATCGAAAAAATCGGAATTTTCCCATATACCTGACTATATATGGCAACATTTGGCATTTTTACTTTTTTTCTGCCATTTGCCGGAATGCTCAAAGTATAAGCCAAAAAAGGGTCTGCCAAAAAATTATTTTGCTCGCCAAAACCAGTGTTGCCAGAATTTTTCTCCAAAACTACCCTGAGGCTAATACCAGTTGGGGTTGCCATAAATGTGCATACTCGGAATTTGGATACAAGTCAATAATTTTCTACCCATATTTAGGGCCCTGTGCCAAAAACTACCATAAATTTGGCAGAAATTAAAAAACCTACCAATAGATCGATAAATATCCTACCACCGCCTTATACAAACCCAATCGATTCAGTGTTGCCATCATTGAGAAAAATCAGTTTGAAAATGGAAAAAAAATTCACGGAACAAAATGGCCGCCAGCGGCGCCGCCATATTGTTTTTCTATAATCTATGGTCACCGGTTGACAGTTGACTATACCTGTGGCGATATTCTAAAGAAAGTTTGCCGTTATCTTTGCGCACCGCGACAGTACGACCACGCAAACGTGGGTCCAAAACCAATTTTCAATCCAAGATGGCGGCGCGGACATGTTTTTTTTTTATTTTTTTCCAACTTTGACGTTTCTTTTTTCCATAGACAATTCCAATACACTATGCGCCGCTTGGGCATTCTATACATTTTTTTAAACTTTTTTTTCGAAAAACCGCCGCCATCTTGGATTTTTGGAAAAAAAAATAAAAAAAGCTGGATTGATTGAAAAAGTACACCACCCCCCCATACAACGAAAAAACGAACTCAACCCCCTTCAACCCGAAAAAAACCCCTGATCAGTCAGTGAGTGAGTGAGTGGTAATTTAGCTTTATATAATATAGACTAGCTTTCGCCGCACGCTCTTCGCGCGTGCGTGCTCAAGCTAGGTCTGCGACGCTGGACGCTCCGGGCTTCGCCCTACGCGGAGCTCGGCCTGCGGCCTCGCGATACGCAGCTCGGCCTGCAGCCTCGCGAAATTACTTTTCTGGGTTGTACCGTCCGCGTGGGCGGACGCGGTGGGCTTTTTGTGGTTCGTTGATTCGGTTTTGTGTGGGGGTTCCTTGGGGCGCCAGCCGCTCCGGGCTACGCCCTCCGCGGCGTTGCTTTGGCGGCTTGGGTTGGCTCGCTCGGCCTGCGGCCTCGCAAACAATTTTTTTTTTATTAATGAATGAATAATTCTTGGGGCACTGCTCCGGGCTTCGCCCTACGCAGGGCTCGACCTTCGGTCTCGCATATTTTAGTAGCGTAAAAAGAAGGTGGGCTCGCTCGGCCTTCGGCCTCGCATAGTTTTCTTTTTCATTAGTAGGTAAATACTCCTTGGGGCACTGCTCCGGGCTTCGCCCTACGCAGGGCTCGACCTTCGGTCTCGCCTGTTACCGTAGCGTAACTAAAAGAGCTTGGGCTCGCTCGGCCTGCGGCCTCGCATAGTTGTTTTTTTTTCATAAGTAGGTGATTATTCCTTGGGGCACTGCTACGGGCTTCGCCCTATGCAGGGCTCGACCTTCGGTCTCGCGAATTACAGTAATGTAACTAAAAGAAGGTGGGCTCGCTCGGCCTTCGGCCTCGCAAAATGTTTTTTTTTTATTAGTGCGTGAATACTCCTTAGTACACTGCTACGGGCTTCGCCCTACGCAGGGCTCGACCTTCGGTCTCGCGAATTACAGTAATGTAACTAAAAGAAGGTGGGCTCGCTCGGCCTTCGGCCTCGCAAACTGTTTTTTTTTCATTAGTGCGTGAATACTCCTTAGTACACTGCTACGGGCTTCGCCCTACGCAGGGCTCGACCTTCGGTCTCGCGTATTATGGTAGCGTAACTAAAAGAGGATGGGCTCGCTCGGCCTACAGCCTCGCATAGTTTTTTTTTTCATAAGTAGGTGATTATTCCTTGGGGCACTGCTACGGGCTTCGCCCTACGCAGGGCTCGACCTTCGGTCTCGCGTATTATGGTAGCGTAACTAAAAGAGGATGGGCTTGCTCGGCCTACAGCCTCGCATAGTTTTTTTTTCATAAGTAGGTGATTATTCCTTGGGGCACTGCTACGGGCTTCGCCCTACGCAGGGCTCGACCTTCGGTCTCGCGTATTATGGTAGCGTAACTAAAAGAAGATGGGCTCGCTCGGCCTTCGGCCTCGCATAGTTTTTTTTTTCATAAGTGGTTGAATACTCTTTGGGGCACTGCTCCGGGCTTCGCCCTACGCAGGGCTCGACCTTCGGTCTAGCGTATTACAGTAATATAGCTAAAAGTAGGTGGGCTTGCTCGGCCTTCGGCCTCGCAAACTATTTTTTTTTTCATTAGTGCGTGAATACTCCTTAGTACACTGCTCCGGGCTTCGCCCTACGCAGGGCTCGACCTTTGGTCTCGCGTATTATGGTAGCCTAACTAAAAGAGGATGGGCTCGCTCGGCCTGCGGCCTCGCATAGTTTTTTTTTTCATTAGTGGGCGCATACTCCTTGGGGTACTGCTCCGGGCTTCGCCCTGCGCAGGGCTCGACCTTTGGTCTATCATGTCATAGTAGATACCATAAGAATGTTCGTCACGTTAAGTAATGTAAGAATGATCAAGTATCGTAAGTATGTTCGTCACATCAAGTATCGTAAGTATGTTCGTCACATCAAGTATCGTAAGTATGTTCGTCACATCAAGTATCGTAAGTATGTTCGTCACATCAAGTATCGTAAGTATGTTCGTCACATCAAGTAACGTAAGTATGTTCGTCACTTGTATGGGAAATCGTGATTTTTGAGTTTGCTTTTTTTTGATTCCAGCTTAATTTATGAGGTCATTTGGGGCTTCAATGGAGTCTGTGGACTATTTTTGACAGGACCTCATACTTGGTTATTAAAATTTCGCGAATTTACGTTTCGGGGTAAATCTCGAAAATTGCCCTAAAAATGGGGTAAATTTTTACACCAGTTTATAGGTTATTAGGAGACCTCCAAAAGAGCCCCCGGACTTTCTTTTCTCAGACGCACCCTGCTGCCCTTAAAATCACTTTGAAATTTTCGAAAACCTAACTTTTTTACAAAATGGCCGCCTGCCCATACGCCATTTTGTTTTTCCAACTTTTGGTACCCAGTAGTCAGTAACAACTATATTACACACCAAATGGCATTCACACTTTTTTTTCGCGTCATACAAAGTGGGCGACCAGGACCCCTCGAAGGGACCCCTTTGAAAAAAGTTTGAGCCACCGTCCATCCCAGTGTTGCCAGATGACAGACATAAAAATAGTCAAATGTCATTTTAATGGGCCCCATCTCTATGCTCCTGGGAATAATTTTTGCGAAATGTCGTTATTTCTATTTTCGACTTTTTCGGGGCATTTCTCAAAAACTACCAGAAATGGCGAAATTATTTTTTTAACTGGCAATACATCATTACCATACACACATTGGCCTAGTACATTGCACCCCGCTCAAATGTTGCCATCTACCCGAAAATCCATTTTTTAACTTTCAAAAACGCATTTTTTTTACAAAATGGCCGCCAGCGCAGCCGCCATCTTGAAAGTCTGTCATTTCATATTTTTCCCATATACTACACTATATATGACGTCGATTGGCATTTTTACTTTTTTCCTGCCAAGCATCTTGGCGGCCAGACAACTCGGCGAAAAAGGCATTGCCAAAAAATTTGTTTTCCCCGCCATGCCGAGTGTTGCCAGGCCACCGTGATAAAAATAGTCAAATGTCATTTTAATGGGCTAAACCTGTGAGTACATGACAACTTTTTATTTAAAATATTGGTCCTTCTACTTTCGACCTTTTTGGGCCATATCTCGAAAAATATCAAAAAGAACAAAAATATTTTTGTACCTGGCAACACAAAATGACCCATCGGATAACTGACCAGTACATTGTAATTTTGTAAAATGTTGCCATCACACTGAAAATCCATTTTGAAATTTTCGAAAACTAAACTTTTTCACAAAATGGCCGCCAGCGCCGACGGCATCTTGAAAATCGAAAAAATCGGAATTTTCCCATATACCTGACTATATATGGCAACATTTGGCATTTTTACTTTTTTTCTGCCATTTGCCGGAATGCTCAAAGTATAAGCCAAAAAAGGGTCTGCCAAAAAATTATTTTGCCCGCCAAAACCAGTGTTGCCAGAATTTTTTTCCAAAACTACCCTGAGGCTAATACCAGTCGGAGTTGCCATAAATGTGCATACTCGGAATTTGGATACAAGTCAAAATTTTTCCACTTATATTTAGGGCCCTGTGCCAAAAACTACCATGAATTTGGTAGAAATTAAAAAACCTTCCAATAGACCGCTAAATATCCTACCACCGCCCTATACTAACCAAATTGATTCAGTGTTGCCATCAGTAAGAAAAATCAGTTTAAAAATGGAAAAAAAATTCCCGGAACAAAATGGCCGCCAGCGGCGCCGCCATCTTGTTTTTTTATAATCTATGGTCACTGGTTGACAGTTGACTATACCTGTGGCGATATTCTAAAGAAAGTTTGCCGTTATCTTCGCACACCGCGACACTACGACCACGCAAACATGGGTCCAAAACCAATTTTCAATCCAAGATGGCGGCGCGGACATGTTGTTTTTTTAATTTTTTACAACTTTGACGTTTCTCTTTTCCATAGACAATTCCAACACGCAATGCGCCGCTTGGGCATTCTATACATTTTTTTAAACTTTTTTTTCGAAAAACGGCCGCCATCTTGGATTTTTGGAAAAAAAAATAAAAAAAGCTGGATTGATTAAAAAAATACACAACCCCCCCCCATACAACGAAAAAACGAATTCAACCCCCTTCAACCCGAAAAAAACCCCTGATCAGTCAGTGAGTGAGTGAGTGGTAATTTAGCTTTATATATTATAGATTGCCACGATACAGGCATAGCCTAGTGTGGTAGTCATAGCAAACATTGCTCGTGATTGTACATTTTCTTTGGAAATAAACTATTTTTATTTTTTATCTTTCATAATGTATGTAGTTACGCCCATAACTTTGAACGACAGCACCAAATAGGATGACTCTTGTTGATGTTTTATGTATTCGATATTGTTTGGGCAAGGTTTACGTATTATAAAACATTCCAGTAATTTACTTTAAAAACCATGACAATACATAATAAGTACCAACGCCGGATCGGGTAGTATTAATGAATGATTTTATTTATTTAGTCTTTGCGCGCTGTGTATATGAAATTCTTCATTTAAAAAATTAAACATTTGATAAAACGGAATAAGTACCTTTAGAAACGATCTCGAAGTTACGTCTTATAGCCCCAAATGAGTTGCTCACGACGCAAGTGTAATTTCCTAGTGTGTCGTAGGTCATGACCACGTCGTATTGCATTTTACTGAACTTAATTTTTTTATCTCCAGCATACCACGTTACCTGTTTGCAAGAAACAAGTTTACTACAAAATAGTAAGGTCACCAACCCAGGCGAAGTTTATTATTAAGGGGATGCCTATCATCATTATTTAGCCTATCATTATTTAGCCTATCATTTTTTCGTTTCAAGCCAACTTCACTTGCCGTGAAGTTGGCTTGAAACGAAAACCACGTGACGCATCCTGCTGAATAACAGATGAAGCTCTGGCAACCGACTGGTGGCGGTATAACCATCACAATTGAAGGCGTACCTAAATACCACAGACCGATGACGGAGTCACCGGAGAGAGAAGCAACGCCCTGCGATCGCCAACCCGCCTGCCCTGGGTGGCTTCCCTAAGTGGCAAACGACTGCAAAGGTCCAGCAGTCGACTGCAATAGGCTGGTGATGATGATGATGATAAGTTTATCTGTACAATAATTTAGTTGCCACTTTTATTTGATAAGTCGTGATTAAATTGATGAACGATTTGATTTAATCACCATTTTTTCAGTCATCATCATCAGCCCTTAACAGTCCATTGCTGGACCTTGCATAGGCCTTTCCCAATGTTCGCCACTTTGATTGATCCTGAGCTTCTCGCATCCAGCACTTGCCAGCAGTCCATTTCATACATTAGTCTAAAATGAGAAACCTTCAAGCCATGTAGGTACCTCTGGTTCAGGGTCCCCGGACGAAGTACAATCAAGGACAGCAGGAGTGTCTTTTTCGAAATTTATGGATGTATTTGGATATAATCCTGGATCGAATTTTGGTTTAGATCCAATCATCACTCTCACACTTGTCGACTGCGCGGCTAAAGTAGTAATGCTTTGCACACGACAAGTGTACGTCCCACTATCAGACGGTTTGGCATTACGGATTGTTATCTCTCGGTCCTTTAATAATCTTCCATTCTGCAAATAAAGTTATTGAATATTTAAATCGAGCTTTATGACCAGGTGCTCACTACGAGTTTTTCGCCGCGCGGCAGAAAAGAGCAGCGTAGCGTGTGCCGTCAAGTACGCGCAATACAATAGGCTATTATGATTATGGCTAAAATTGTAATTAGTCCGTCTTTTAGCTTATCTATACTTATAATAAATCTGTAGAGAGGTCAATTCTGTACATAAAATGTTTTTTCAAAATAACTATTAGGGGGTGATAAGTGATCGATACTGATACCAAAAATGCAATCAGTAAAATTTTTGTCTGTCTGTCTGTCTGTCTGTCTGTCTGTCTGTATGTTCGTTATAGAAAAAAAAACTACTGAACAGATTTTGACAAAACTTGGTACAATTATTCTTCATACTCCTGGGCAGGTTATAGGATACTTTTCATCACGCTACAATCAATAGGAGCGGAGCAGTGACGGGAAGTGTTGGGAAAACGCGAGAAATTTAAACCTGTATGTTTGAACGCGCATTACGCGAAAACTACTGCATAGAATTGAATGCGGTTTTCACCAATGTATTGCTAGAGGTTTAACTTAAAACTTAGGCACAAGGTATAGATGGGTATTATATGGAAGTCCGTTATTTTTGAAACCCGATATCCACGCGAGCGACGCCGCTGGCACAGCTAGTTCAAAAATAAAAGACACGTATTTTATTTTTGTAAATTAGACTAAAAATTACAAAGTTATAGCCCGTTGAAATTACGCGTGACGTCACACGGTGAGGTATTTTTACGGGGGCGAGTGACTTCAAAGACTCCCACTCCTAACATTTAAAACCTTGTATCTTTGCTATTTTTTATTTGAATGAAAAAAGAAAAATACGTGTCTTTTATTTTTCATTAAGCTAAATGACGGACCAATTACAATTTTGAGCCATAATAGCCTATTACAGTATTACAGTGCGACATTATGCCGCTGCTTTTTTCTGCCGCGCGGCGAAAAACTCGTAGTGCGTGCCTGGCCTAATACTTTGAATAATTTAAAGACAATTTAGATAGTTTGAAGATAATTTCTATTAACTGTGTTACTGAAAGTGTGTTAAAACTTTAATTATTAAATATACTCATGCAAATAAATACTAATAGGTTTTACTATCGAAACAACATTTTCCACTTTAACCGTTTCCCTATTCTGTGTATCACATTTGATACATAACAATTGAAATTCTGTTGTGTCTGTACGTTGGACAGGGAAAGGGTTAAGATTGCTATAGTACCAACCTTATACCAACGAATTGAATCGACTTTTGAGTGAGGAATGTCACATTCAATTGTACTGGAACTATCCTTATCCAAAGTAATAGTTTTAGTGGGAGTCTCATCAGGATACGCTAAAAAGAATACGGATATAAAACAAAAATTTTACTTATTAGGAATATAATAATGTTTTAATATTTTTTATATTATCTCGACATAATGGCTTGGTCGTGACAACGGTCAAGTAACTGGTCAGTTACCCGTTAGTTGCCACCGCCATGCCGGCCCAACCCTCACCCCCCACGAGCTTCGGAAACCCTACTCACCAGCAGAAACACGATCCGGAGGTCATTTTGCTGAGGTATTCTATAAGGTCCATCCCCGGACGGGCGACCCAATTCGAGAGAAGAAAATTCGTGCCAAGATTCGCTATGTCCTACCTCTCTTGATGATACTATGTATTATATCTAATGGCAGGAAGGGCCAGCTGAAAGACAGTTACTAACGTGTTATCCTGGGATTGATCTGTCCGTAACAATCTCATGTGCGTCTTATTGATTGCGGCCTCCTCCGTCCCACCTCCCTCCATACCTCGTGCAATAACTAACTTCTATGCATACTATAAGAATATACATACGTTTAACAATAATGTTGTACATTTCAGAGTGTTGACCCAAATCATTTACGGCGTGACACACATACGTGCCACCGGACATGCTGACCACGTTTTTTATAATTAGATCTCCATTTCTTATGTCGTACCAATCCGTTCCTATACAAAAAAACATAAATTCATATTAAGATACAAGTGTGCATATAGGTAGAGAAGATTTAAATAATACAAAACCATGAATTCTTATAAATGACGCCAAGTCCATATCAAGATGGGATGAGTAGTGTGTAATGTTTGAAATAATGACAAAAGTTCTAACGATTAGGTACTTAACATAATCTCACTTGTTATACTTTTTTTCATATTATAATGAACAAATGACCTATCGTATTCTTGATATACCTACTTTATTATTATTATTTTCTTTTTTTTATATTTATTATTAATTGTTAGTTAAGATAATAGAAGCAGTGTATTAATTAAGCTGGGAGGAAGTCGCTGGCAACTGTGACACAGTGTAAACACTAGTACAGTTGTCAACGAGCACCTCATACATTTTATATTCATGTATGTACCTTGTATAGTCGAGGATGTTATGTAACCTTAAGCTAAAAATAAATAAATTATTAATTATTAAATTATTATTTTGCCTAATTTCATTTACTCTAATGAACATATTTTATAATGCACATCTGGGATGACCCGAGAAGGAGATACTCGTAGCTTTGTTACGAGTAATTACCTAAACGTTATTTCGAATTTTTTGTTTCATTCAACTCAACGGGAAGCATAATGATAGTTGATCTTTTTTATTGGTTTCTTTTTAACCGACTTCAGAAAAAGAAGGAGGTTTTCAATTCGACTGTTTTTTTTGTTGTTGTTGTATGTTTGTTACCACATATCTCCAAGAATTGTAAACTGATTTCCAAATTTCTCTTTTCTTCAGTTTTTTTTTTGCTAAAAAATGCTGTTAATATCAGTATATTAGATTTTTAACCTACTTCAAAAAAGGAAGATGTTCTCAATTGTACTGTTTTTTTATTGTAGGTATAATGTTTGATAGGTATGTAGTAACGTTGATTGATGAATGTGAACGAAGCAAAAGCTGTGTGCCAGGATCGTCGCAAATGGAAGGACGTGGTCTCTGCCTACCCCTCTGGGAAAAAAGGCGTGACGGTATGTATGTATGTATGTAGTAACATACCTAGTCAACTCTGAGAGTTGTGAACCGATACGGATAATAAGTCTTTCTTTGTATAAAAGAGTGTATTTCATAATTGGTCTCATTTTCATCATTTTGAAGTCAGTTCTTTTTTATTTTGTGCTCTAAAAAGAATCAATGAAATAAATCTCATACCTGAAGCAATATTAAATCCGTTCTTAGTCCATGTAATATCAGGCTTCGGGTTCCCAGTGGCGCTGCAGGGCAATATTGTTAGTAAATCACCTAAAACAGCTGTAACAGTTTTCTCAGCCGTTACTTCGATATTTGGTGGGGCTGCGAATATAATAAAATTGATGTCGTTGTACTTATATTCATGTAGGTAAATAGTAAAATTATATCTAATTTTAATTCATGTGGGTTCAAATTATTTGGATTCGCCACCCAATCGCCTGCAGACGGCCTCCGTCGAAAACTCAAAAGGACAGGCCAAAACAAAGAAAAATACGTGTCCAATATACATTTATAATCTAAAATACGGACTAAATGTAATTATTTTGACTGAATGACCTGGAAACATCCCTATAGTCATTGTTGGAGGCCTATGTAAAACCATTGTAAACGTCCGCTGCTGTACATTGCAGGCCGATGCTGATGACGAAGAGAGAATATGTGCAAAAGTACCTATTTATTGTTATTTTTTAAGAAATTCCTCATCGCTTACCGTGAACATTCACCTGATACGTCATGTTGGCTGACGTCACTCGGTTGCTGGCGATGCATACGTAGTAACCGTCTTGATTTGATCTCAAATTCTTCAAATTCAATGCACCAGAATCTTCTACTGACCTGGAGTAGATAAATAAGATATCATATTAAGACTACTTCTGAGACGTCACAGAAGCCAATATCACCAAAAGCAAACATATAAATAAATAGATGATCTGTATTGCACATGAGAATAAAACATTACAGAAAAGTCTTACAGACGCATGTGTAGCAATATATTTTTATAAATTATAAATATTACGATCTTTTTGGTTGGGCAAAGCGAATTTTCGCTCGAATTGAGCTGCCCGTCCGGGAAAGGACCTCCACCCTATAGAATACCGCAGCCAAATGACTTCCGGGTCGTGTTCCTGCCGGTGAGTAGAGTTTCCGGAGCTCGTGGGGGGTTGGGATTGGGCCGGTATGGCGGTGGCAATTGACAGGTAACTGACCAGTTACTTGTCCGTTGTCACAGCGACTAGGGCTTCGCTTTTCGCTTTCCATCAGGTGAAGGGAAGACATTATGTCGAGCCACTATAAAAAAAACAAATTCGTTTATGTACCAATACCTTATTATGTCAGGATGTCTGTCCGTAATAGAGTCAAAGAACAACCATTTGATGTACGGTCGGGGATACCCATCTGCATGACACGGTAACTCCAAATCATCTCCCAATTTCTTTGTGAACGTACTCTGTTCAGGTGACTTTATGGTTACAGGGCCTGCAAAAAAATTAAATCGAACTTTCTTCATCATCACCAGCCTATTGCAGTCCACAGCTGGACATAGGTCTCTCCAGTTGTTGACCACTTAGGTCAAACATCTGAAGGATATACCCATAAACGCCACGCTAGGCAGGCGGGTTGGCGATAGCAGGGCGTAGCTTTTCGCTCCGGTGAGGCTGCTGCCCGTCATCCGCCTGTGGTATTTAGCTACGCCTTCAATTGTGATGGTTATACCGCCACCAGTCGGTTGCCAGCACCTCTTTTGGTATTCGGCAGGATGCACCACGGGCAGGTGAGGTCGGCTTGGAGGGAAAAGAAGTCCCTTACATTACATTCCCCGTTCGAAAACCGAACTTTACATTATGTAAAAGTTTACTTTTAAATAACCGTCTGGTGGCGGTATAAGCATCACAAATTGAAAGCGTAGCTAAATACCACAGGCTGATGACGGGCAGCAGCGTCACCGAAGCGAGAAGCTACGCCCTGCGATCGCCAACCCGCCTGCCCAGCGTGTCGATTATGGGTATATGATGATGATGGGTAGATGTTTGCCCTATGTGGCGAACAATTTGAGAGGCCTATGTCTAGCAGTGGACTGCAATAGGCTGATGAGCATGATCACTTTTAAATACTTTCATTCGTATTTTGTTTCTTGTGAAGATTCTCAACGTATGCAATAGAGGGGGCAAGAGGGGGTAAGTAACCACTTTAGCCCATAGACATCGCAAATGAGGAGTCGCAGGTGCAATGCCGGCCATTGAAATTTTTTAGGCTCGCTCTTTAAAGGTCCTTTAGTTAATTTAAGTAGGTATATTTAATTCCTTACTTAAAGGCTCTTGGATATTTATTACTTTCACCGAATTTCCGTTTTAATTTTTTTTTAACTATTACATCCTTACTAATATTATAAACTAGCTGCTGCTCGCGGCTCTGCCCGCGTGAATGTTCGTATAAAACATAGCATAGATGTTAATCTGATGTATAAACTATATTCCTGTAAAGTTTCATTAAAATCCGTTCAGTAGTTTTTGCGTGAAAGTGGAACAAACATCCATCCATCTATCCAAACAAACTTTCGCGTTTATAATATTATATATCGCGTTTATGTCTGTATGTTTGCTTTTCTTTCACAGCAAAACGGAGCGACGAATTGACGTGATTTTTTAAGTGGTGATAGTTGAAGGGATGGAAAGTAACTACTTTTTCCCTGGCTACTTTTTCCCCTTTTTTAACACCCCACTTCCCTAAAATGAAGGGCAACGCGAGCGAAGCCGCGGGCACAGCTAGTTTTCAATACTTACCAATATAATCTACAACTATTGTGTTATTGTCAGTTCCAAGACTGTTAGATGCGAGGCACATGAATCGACCTGCATTATTTAAGGACCCCCGAAATCTGAAATAAATGCATCTGGTTTTGGTATATCTTTTTGTTTCTAACATAATAAACTTTCTAATATTTATAGTCTAATAAATAAGTAATCCACCTACTTTAAGATCGGATAAGGGTACCTAAACTTATGTGTTGCGTGATAATTTTAACAGAAAAAAACAGTGCATAATTTTTCTAAGGCCGCGGCCACACTTTCGAGTTCGACATAATGGCTTCCCTACGCCTGATGGAAAGCGAAAGACTGACAACGGGCAAGTAACTGGTCAATTACCTGTCAGTTGCCACCGCTATGCCAGCCTAACCCAAACACCTCACGACTTCTGGGAACCTACCTCTCTTAAACACTTAAGAAAAAAGAAAACAAATAATTACTTTTACTTTACCTAAGACTGTTATCTCTGTAGATATGATGTTTCCTACTACTAACAATTTTCTCCCCGTTGAAAAACCAATTAACACGAGGCTTTGGTTCGCCCTTTACTCTACAATCCAGCCTTGTATTTCTCCCCTCTCTCGAGGCAACATAACTTTTTTTATAACTGATCCTGGGTGGGTCTGGAAAAGGCAACAAGTTACTACATCTATCAATATTTGTGAAGATCAAGATGGCGGGACCACGCCAGATTTTTCTAATATAATATTGAAAAGATTAAATACAGAATTTCTACTATTCCATGCTTTCACAGAAAAATTCTACACTCAAAAATTATTACAACAAACACTTTTGAAATTCGCCTTCTAGTATATTATTGGCACCGATTCAAATTACTAAACAAATACATACTTACATTTAACAATTAAATTAATCACATGATCGTCATGTCCCATTTCGTTACCGGCTATACATCTAAAGGTCCCAGTCTTACGTTCATTGACGTTCTTCAAAATAATAACCTCGTCTGTTTCATTCATCTTTATGAAATCCTGATAATCGTTATATTGGACATACCAAGTAATGGTTGGTGGAGGTCTTCCTCGAGTAATACTAAAAAAGTTAATATTTTGTAAGTGTTATCAGTAAGTAAGTAGTTTGGTGCACTGGTAGTGAACGCTGACATATCAGTAGTAGCGATCCAAGCACAGTACAAACATTGAACATGTCTTGTATTGGTCTGGGTGTTTGCTTTTTATGTAAATCTATCAATTGTTAATTTGGGATGTAAGGGAGCGCCCTTACATCCCAAATTAACAATTGATATCATCTTTTCGCTCCAAGCCAACCTCACCTGCCCGCGAGTATTTGCTTCGTGTGCCCGCGGTGCATCCTGCCGAATAACAAACGAAGCGCTGGCAACCGATTGGTGGCGGTATAACCATCACAATTGAAGGCGTAGCTAAATACTAAAGACCGGTGACGGGCAGCAGCGTCACCGGAGCAAGAAGATAACCCGCCTGCCCAGCGTGGCGATTATGGTTATATCCTCCAGATGTTTGCTCTAAGTGGCGAACAACTGGAGAGGCCTATGTCCAGCAGTGGACTGTAATAGGCTGATGATGATGATGATCAATTGTTCAGTACCTATCCACTCCGAAGCGCAGGTGACTATATTCCCCCGGCCGCGTTATTTAGAGTAGTTGAGGTAACCAGAGCGACCTTATGGGTTTGCGTGTTTAATATGTAATTTTATCTATGGCTCAATGTGCTAAAGGTCCAAGACTTTTTTTTATAGTAGCTCGACATAATGGCTTCCCTACGCCTGATGGAAAGCGAAAGAAAAGCCCAAGTCGCTGTGACAACTGGCAAGTAAAGTAATCAGTTACCTGCCAGTTGCCACTGCTATGCTGGCCCAATCCTAACCCCCCACGAGCTCCGGAAACCCTACTCACCAGCAGAAACGTTGTTCGGCAGGCTGTACCACGGGCAGGTGAGTACGGCTTGGAGCGAAAAGGTGATGGGTCGCTCCCTTACATGCCAACAAATGAGATGAGGTGGTCCTATTCTAAATCCGCAAACCACACGGTTAATGTCGCACTCAAGCCTCGATAATTAAGTTTTAATTTTACAAGTGTCTTTAACTTATCAACGCTCAATATGACACTAATTTTTTATCCTTTTTTTTTTTTTGTTTCACCAGGGAGAAATGCAGTTTACGCATACCCCCTGCCCGGGGGAGCAGACGGGTTATGTGGGACTCGCTCCGCGTCGGCAGAGAATACCCACTAAAAAACCCTGGTTTGCACCGTCTATCGCGCCTTGGGCGACAGCAACGCGGGTCCTAGACTATAACGCCGCGAAGCTGTCAGCGCTGGTCTGCTAGGCAGACTCGGGCTGGCCCCCCCACTTGGGGCAGCCTAGGGAAATTTTTTATCCTTAATTTAACATTATTTACTAACCTGCATCTTATTTCAACATCTTCGCCCTTCTGGACACGCATTATGGATGTAGTTTTATTTATAACAGGTTTTTCTGTAAAGGATTTTTTAATCAGCTGTTGAAATGTTTATATTTATCCATCCTAATATTATAAATGGGAAAGTGTGTCTGTCTGTCTGTCTGTGTTTGTCTTTCTTTCACGGCAAAACGGAGCGACGGATTGACGTGATTTTTAAGTGGAGATAGTTGAAGGGATGGAGAGCAACATAGGCTACTTTTTGCCCCTTTCTAACCCCCCCACTTTCCTAAAAAGGGGGGTAGAAGTTTGTATGGAGCATTCACCCCGAACTTAACGCGAGCGAAGCCGCGGGCAGAAGCTAGTAGATAATATATCTTTACATATAACAACCATTTGAACTTTTGAGGCATTCTCCAAAACTTGGCTCATTTGTTTGCTTTGCTTTATTTGCACTGGAAGTTTGGTAAAACTAACAAAAAAAAAAATAACTTTTCTGAAATATTAATTGATGAATAATTGACATCGCTTAGGATGTTGATTATTGGACATTCTGCGAACTGGACATTCTGCGAATTGGACGTTGTGCGAATTGGACATTCTGCGAACTGGACATTCTGAGAATTGGGATGATGACTAAAAAATAATTTAATGTCCATCAGATAGATTAATGAAAAATATTGGATACGTATTTTTTATTTTGCCTCTTGTTCAAAAACTTACGAAGATACATTGATTTTAAATGTCACATGACGTCACGTTAGAGTACAAAATATACTCTAACGTGACGTAGTTAGCCCCCACTCCGTAACTTTAATGCGCTATATCTAAGTATTTTCTTGTTATTTCGACAAAACAAAAAATACGGGTCTTATATTTTTTTATTATCTAAGAGACGGACTAATTATTTTCTTCATTTTCATACCTTGTCATCATCCGTATTGGACATTGTGCGAATTGGACGTTTTGCGAACGCTGGACATTTTGCGAATTGGACATTCTGCGCCTAAACGAAAAGATGCGCAGTCATAGGGACACTTTTACTACAGACGTGTTATGATAACCAACGCCTATAACACGTCTACCTTACAAAATTACCTGTCGTAGTTAGTACTTACTGAACTGAAACTGAAAAGTGCATACATTTTTATTTGTCGTATCAAACTAAGTACCTATTAGGTATATTTTATTTCTTACTTTACGGCTGCTGGATATTCATAACATTCACCGAATATCATAATTCGGTTTTTATTAATACTACTATCATACTTTCAATACTTACCAAAATAATCGACCTCTATTGTGTTATTGTCAGTTCCAATACTGTTGGATGCAACGCACATGAATCGACCTGCATTATTTAAGGACGCGGGAAATCTGAAAAAAAATATGCATCTGGTTAATTGTCAATTTGTTACAGACACATAAACATAACTTAACGGTAACAGGATACGAGTAATCTTATGTGCTGTGAGATAATTTTAATAAAAAAGTCACTGCATTCTTCAATGTAGTGACTTTTTATAGATAGATCTATTTAAAAGAACATATTGCAAACCAACCAATGCATAAAGCAGTTCACGACACATAGGTATTTTTACATTACCTACATGTATTATTACCTTCAAAAAACAGTTTTATAGTACCCATAGTACAAGCTTCGGCTTAGTTTTGGGGCTACGCAGTGTAGCCCAGTGTGGCAAGTCTTGAGTTATTGATTTATTTATGTGATTTAGCAATTTTTAAACATTGACTTAACAAATAAATTCCATACTTTACCTTATACTGTTATCTCCGTTGATGTGGTGTTTCCTACCATTAAAAATTTTCTCCCCATTAAGGAACCAATTAACATCAGGTTTTGGTTCACCCTTTACTTTACAATTCAGGGTTGTAACACTCCCCTCTTTGGAGATAACATTATTTATTTTGTCACTGATCCTGGGTGGGTCTGGAAAAGATAATTATTTTTTACTAGCTGTGCCGGCGGCGTCGCACGCGTGGATATCGGGTTTCATAAATGACGGACCTCCATAAAATGGTACCTAAATTTTAAGTTAAACTTCTAGCAACACATTGGTGAAAATCGCATTTAATTCCATGCAGTAACTTTCGCGTGATGCGCGATCAAACATACAGATAAAAATTTCTCCTGTTTTCCTAACACTTCCCGTGACTGCTCTACTCCTATTGATTAAGTGCCTACATATAGATAGATTATAGTCAGACATCAAGACATCAAATCTATCGAAACAACTATCTATGTGTTATTATAAAGTCGAGAGCAAAACCGATTCTTCTGTAAAAATACAGTCAAATATTAACCCAAATGCATTTTTCGCTAACTTTATTTATAACCTTTTTTGATGTTGACTGTAGATTTTTCATTTACAACAAACACAAGAAAACGACAAAGAAATAATATTAGTGAATAGTGCGAATATAAAAGTTGATACTACATTTAACTCTTTTAAATTAATAAAAATATGTTGGGATGATTAAGGCAAAATTAACTTATTGTTATTTCTCTTTTCAGAAAACCTTCGTTCTTCGCTTTTGATTCACCATTTATAACTGGTTTAAAGGTCTCCAACGGTAGAAAAACAAAAACATGTCTTCACATCTTTCAAAATACTACAAACTTACATTCAACAATTAAATTAATCACGTGATCGTCACTCCCCATTTCGTTTAGGGCTATACATTTAAAGGTCCCAGTCTTGCTTTCATCGACCTTCTTCAAATTAATAATCTCATTTGTTTCATTGATCTTTACGTAATCCAAAGAATCGTTATATTGGACGTACCAAGTCATGGTCGGTGGAGGTTTTCCCCGAGAAATACTGAAAAAGAAATTGCTGTATTATCAAGAAATAACAAAGTAATCACTGCTTCTAACACAGTGGTAGTGGATTGCCCGCACCGTACATTAGTGTGCATGAACATGTCTGTTTGGGTGCTTGGTAATGTATTAGTTTACAAAAAAAGTATCGAAGTAAGTTTATCAGTTGTCTAGTGCCCATTGTACAAACTTTGCCTTAGTTAGGGACTAGATGGCGCTATTTGCACTAAGAAATGAATGTGCAGGAATTCAAGATGTTATTTCATTGGCGTACCGGTCCCAGTGCCCCTATGTCCAGCAGTGGACTGCAATAGGCTGATGATGATAATGATTGTTCGTAGTTTACTGGTGACACATTATGGAAAAATATTTACAAACCTGCATCTTATTTCAACATCTTCGCCCCTCTTGATACGCATAACAGATGTAGTTTTATTTATAACAGGTTTTTCTGTAAATATTTTTTAAATAAGCTGTTGAATTAAAATACTTCTAATTTAATTTATATGTACTTCGTTTTTTTTTTGCATTATAAATTTGTAAAGAAGCAGTGATATGATAACCGGTGACCACGTAGGTACTCGTATAAAAAATAACTCTAAAAGTTACCTATTGACTTTGAACAGTGTTAAGTACTTACTTTTTATTTTGTCGTATTTATCATACCCTGTCAAACTATTTTTAACTGACTTAAAAAAGGAGCAGGTTCAAAACAAACTTTTGTTACCACACATCTCCGAGAATTGTGAAAAGATTTGAAGAATTCTTTCTTTGTTTGAAAGGCTGTATGTACTTATGAGTTGGTCCCAAAATTTTAAGAATGCCTTGTTAATTTAATTTATATAATGCTATAAATACGGAGTATAGAAAATTCCAAAATTGATGCCTGGAAATTTAAACGGAAACACCATACCTATATTCGCGATAAAAAAGACCACAAATTTAACACAATTTTACCTTTAACGACATCAACCTCTATAGACTCTGCTGTATCTCCGATAGAATTTGTAGCTTTACACGTGTAAACACCAGATTTTTTAACATTGGCTATGTCTAAAATAGTCAGGTAGTCGTATGGTTCTGCTATAACCGTTAGCTGTAATGAAAACGTAATGAAATCTTAAATTACGAAAGTACATCGCTTTGGTAGAGGACTTTAATAGTGCAAACGGCTAAACTATGGAACTCTGCCGAGCTCCATGTTCTCCGATAGATATACATAGGTAAGGTAATCTTCTGATGTCTAAAGCGAGAACGAAGCGATTTTTGGCTTGCTTAACTGAGGCAGCGCTAGTGGTCTTGCGCCAGTTCTCGGCGCTACCCGTTTCCCTGCAACTGGCTGCCCACTAGCGATACAGGGGGGTTTAGTGGGTACGCCCTCCCGTTTTGGGAGGTGTGAGTCTCACACACACATGCCGACTCCCCCTAGAGGCGGCATTAAGGTGCCTAATGCATATCCCTCTAGAAAAAAAAACTTCTAAACAATTCCAGGCCCCGTGACACAAGATTATGTTTCTCGAATATCTCGTCGTTCCCCGGCGTGACTTATTTATTACATTGATATTAAAGAATCGACTATGTAACAATTATTATGAGTAATTAATTAATAAAATTATCTTAAGTGTAATGAAAATTAAAATTGGTCTTTCAAATTCAAAGAACTTCGTCAAGACATAATTGCTTACAAAATATATGATTATTAGCGTCTTTTATTTTATGAGGTAGTTTATTATAGATTCTTGGAGCCATACAGAACCAGCTTTTTCCTTTTAATGCAGTCTTAGTGAGGGGCGCGCTTAATTTGTTACCATGGCGTCTGCTCTTTTTCAATTGACCTTCTGTCTGATATAGTAGGAGACAGATGTGGATTTCTTTTAACAAACATTGCAGTTGCGTGAATGTAGGTACATTGTACAATGATCATGAATGAAGGTAAATACTCACAGTGGACGGTAGCAAATTGCCATCACCATCTACCCATATAGCGTCAGGCTTGGGATAGCCATTTATTTTGCACATTAACTTCAAGGGCTTATCATACTCAATCTTGACAAGTGGGTCTGTGACTTTTATCGTAGGTTTTTTATTTACTGGCCTTTCTGTAAAAAAAAATCAACCTATTTTACTATTATCTCTTCTTTCTTCTGTCCATGAAATATATACTTACTTTATATATACTTGAAACTCTATCAGATACGATATGTTTAGGGTGGTTATTATTGGACTTGACGTGAGATAGTAATAGCTTTATTAAAAGCTCTGATTTTCCACAACACACATTTCCATACGCAACGCACCATGAATTGAAGTCGGTCTCTTTTGTTAAAAATGCTATTATTTTGACGTAGCTATTCATATTAGATATGTATCATCATCATCATCATCAGCCTATTGCAGTCCACTGCTGGACATAGACCTTTCCAGTTGTTCGCCACCAAGGGCAAACTTCTGGAGGATATACCCATAATTGCCACGCTGGGCAGGCGGATTGGCGATCGCAGGGCGTAGCTTCTTGCTCCGGTGACACTGCTGCCCATGATCGGCCTGTGGTATTTCGCTACGCCTTCTATCGTTATGGTTTTACCGCCACCAGGTTTGCCAGAGCCTCGTTTGTTGTTCGGCAGGATGCACCACGGGCAGGTGAGGATGGCTTGGAGCGAAAAGGTCATAGGTCGCTCCATTACATCCCTACATACATAGATATGTATAAGTAATTATTATTTTATCAACATGTTTTACGTTACCTAGAGTTGGTTTCTGCGGTTGTATTCCAGAGCTCGCTCTTCTAAAAGGCGACTTACTTTTGACATCGTGCCCGTTTACCTGTAAAAAGGTTTACCTTTGTACTGTAAGTACCAAATTTTGACTAACTGAAGGAGTCAGAGACCAGATATACTACATTTTTATTATAAGCGACGGGGAAGGATAACCGGTATTTAAATATCTGTTCACATTACGGTTTGGCGGGTAAACCGCTACCCCTGTTCTATCGACGGTCGCAGACGCGTTTTGCGGTCGATAGGTGGTAAGTAGTTTTGCGGCCGCCGTCGGACGGGTGCAAAAACCGCATGTCTGAATGGGCTCTAATGTTCTAAGAGATATTACTTACTGCGATCTTAAACAAAGAATTAGGAGGTAAAAACTGCTTTGTTCCATAAAACTGTTCTTTTGCGTTAATTAATTTCAGTGGCAGCTCCGCAATAATTTTCTCATCCATGTCCATTATTTGTAGCGTATCCAGTACAGCTGTTCCCGGTTCAGCATCAAGTTCAATAGCTAAATGCGAATTTACTCCTGAAATTAATGCATGCATATGTTACAAATCATTCATTATAATAAAGATTTAAGATTCAAGATAAAAAGAATTTATCCTCATAGTCATCTTTTATCCTCATAGTAAGCTTACCTATTAATTTTCACCGGTCCGGTGTAGGAGAGGCTGGTAATCTGTCATACAGGTCTCCTAGTACAGACACCAGTCTTTCACATAGTTGAATAACAATAGATTAAGCATAATTTTGTATCAACCAACTATGTGAGAGAATAAATAAAGATTTATTATATATATATGTTATGGACCAAGTGATTAATGCGGGCATTATTTATAATGCTAGGGCATTATGAATAATGTCAAGTTCTATTGGGCAAAGTGATAATTACTATCTAAACTTCATTATTTATCATATTGCCCGGTCATTATTGTATTGCTACTTGGCAATTAGGCAATTTGATAATAAGCAAAGGGGAGGGACGCACGCGTAACTAATCACTTACGTGCGTAAGTACTTATGCGTGGAAGAGGTTGTCATTACAAATGAAATGAATAGACCTTTAATTGATTTAAAACATAAGACATTTTACTTTTTTATTTGTATTTAATGTGTGTAGTTCAATAAACCATGACTTGTTGCCGCTAACATTTCGACGTCCTCCATTGTCGCGAGCTCAAAGACAACTGAACTCGTGACGAGAGTGTAAACACCAAGCTCGTTTCGGGGGGCGTGGCGCGAGTCACGAGGCGAGGTACGAGGCGAGTCGCGAGGCGAGAGTGTAAATGGGGTATTTATGTATTGTTTTATGTACTTGGTAGTCAACAAGTACCTACTTACATTTTGACTATTAGAAATGCTCTTCTGATTGTGAAACTCTAATTTCGTCTTTGAATCCGAATAAGGAAAATGGTAGAATTCCCTCAGGCGCTTGGAATGCGCTATTTGTATGAAGAAAAAAAGTTACATTTACTTGTAATCCTGCTTAAAAAATTAACTGTTGTCGAGTGAATTATGAAGAACAACTGTATTTACGACCAATCGTTATTAATCATCACATAGTATCATCTTTTTAATAATAAATAACTGAATTTGAAAATTAGCAATGAAATATCATGCAATCCTGCAGGAAAGTTAGTAGCAAATTCTTCTTTGCTTAGCAAAGTTGTTCCTAGGTAGGTATTTCTTTTTAAAGAAATTAGTTAGTAGCTCCGGAGCCAGGGTAGTGCCGGTATTACACCCAAGTCTATCGGAAACCACCTTATGACCTGCGACCGATCTCTCTCCGGTCGGAATGGTAGGATTCGGATCGGATTATAAGGGTATAGCGACAGAGAAAGTACAGGGTTAGAGCACACAACTGTGCACGTTAGTCGGCTAGTCTCCTACGAGATTAGCGGCACCGATTGGTGGAAATTTGTTCAGGAGTGGGCATACGGAGCAAACCCCCTAAAATGTAAGTGCAATTTGGTATTTAGGTATCTTCTCTCCATCGAAAATCAATGAACGCAGTATTTTGAAGCCCCCAAGAGGAATTCTAACACGATTTGAGTTCTGCAACTGAGATTACGGTGGGTAATGCATTCCGAATGTCGATAAAATGGAAATTAGATGATTATTGTAATTGGCAGCTACTTACATACAGTAGGTACATTCCTAGCTAGGTAAGGTAACTTATTAAATTACACAGGGTCGAGCTATCAGCTGAGTTTTCCCGCCCGCAAGTCGTTGACCTCAGATACGCGGGCGAACACCTGACGCGCGCCCGCGCGTGTGCGTGCGCGGCGGTCGCTACAGGGGATAGTGACTGTGTGTGCGCGTGCGATGTACATTGCAGGCCGTGATTTGAAAGGCCTAGTTTTCCGAGAAATATTCAAAATTCAGATATGGTTTCTTTAGAAGAAATGTTAGTAATTACGTTTTATAAGCGTTAATATGAAAAACGTAATTTTTTTTTTCAACTTTGAAGGTCAATATCTCAGGAACCATACATTTCCCAGGTATTTTTCTAGAACTAACGATGTTCGTCATGACCAGGAGAACATGTAGTTCACGGCTTCGTTAAGGGTCTTTTTACACGCGATATATATGTTATGGACCAAGTGATAAATGTAGCATTATATATAATGCCCGGGCATTCTGATAAATGGCCAATATGAGAGGGCAATTTGATAATCATTACTAAAATAATCAAATTGATCGGGCATTATAAATATTGTTTATCACCCTTTGGGCAGAGTAATAAAAACATATTTTATAACTATTTCGCAGTCTCCTGGTCCTCTGTAAGGCTTGCGTGGGGGCACAAGCCCATCCACTCCTGAGATAATATAATATGTGTATGTGATACACAGGCCAGACATTACTTCTGACTGCTCCAAGATGACGCACTCAGTAATACCTACTCGGCAAATGCAGCACTATTGCATAATGATGGGAACTAAAGTCCTTAAGAGTTTTACTTAGGAAAGAAAAAAATTGCTTTAAGTCAAATGAAGACTTTGCGATCTAGAATCAAGCAAATTACTTATCAAATCAGCTGCCCTATTAGCCCTGCATAAGTACATACTAATACCTAGTTCCCATCGACCAATGGCAGTACTGTCTCCTATATCCTAACCGTTAAGGAGTTCTATGGCTTCATCGTCAGCACCAGATGTGAAGCATATGCCTGAGTAGGATATGATTACGTAACAAAATCACCATATGAGCATACAACTTTGGTTGTTGCCCTCAATTTCTTCCGGATACCATCATCAGATCCTGACTTGGTGATAATGGGACCACATCGGAAGTGTCGAACAAAAAAAATTTTGACATCCATCTACATATAATTGACGGAAATATCGGTGAACATACATAAAAAGTTATACATACAGGCGAATTAAGAACCTCCTCCTTTTTCGCAGTCGGTTAAAAAAAACATTACCGGATACATCGATCTCCGAATAAGTAAGTGATTAGTTACGCGTGCGTTCCTGCCCTTTGCTTTATTATCAAATTGCCTAATTGCCAAGTAGCAATACAATAATGACCGCGCAATGTGATAAATAATGAAGTTTAAATAGTAATTATCACTTTGCCCAATAGAACTTGACATTATTCACAATGCCCTAGCATTATAAATAATGCCCGCATTAATCACTTGGTCCATAACATATATATATATTATATATCTTTAGCGCGCAAACTTCCAATGTCGGACATACGCCTATGACAATAATAATTGTCATTTGGAATCCCTCCAATAATAATAATAATGCTTTAGTTAGGGTTGCCATCCGTCCGGGTTTCACCGGATTTGTCCTATTTTGAAGGGCATCCGGGGTCCGGCCGGCCTTAGCTTTTAAAAGTGCCTGGGTAAAATCCGGACATTTTCGAAATCGAAATTCGAATTCTTATAGATAAGCGATTAAACGCACACACACTCATACACTCACGCACACGCACGCTCGCACGCACGCACGCACGCAAGCAAGCACGCGCCCACTCACACACACACACACACACACACAACATACTTAATGATATTGAAGAAAATTTTAATTTTTAAGGAAATCTGTAATTGGCCTTAGTAATTACCTATAGGTACTAATTAGGTAATGTAATCAAATGGATATGCGGTTGATTTCTAGTTAATAAATAAAAAAAAACGTACGGTCGAATTGAGAAACCTTCCTCCTTTTTTGAAGTCGGTTAAAAATAACCAGCGACGCATGTGCGCGTTGAGTCTCACACAATCGCTTAGCTACTATAGTCGGCGAAAAAGTAGCTGCGATTTTAATAGAAAGTAGTAGGTAAGTATTATTTTAATAGTCACCTGATATAGGTTGTGTGGCCGTGTCGCTTATAGACGTGGGTTCTATAGGCAAGAACCCATATTTGAATAGTATTGAAGTCGACGCTGATGCCACCACGGCAGTACTAGAAACACTTCCCACTTCCGCAGTATAATTGCCTGGTGTTGCTCCTGGCACTTTCACTACCTTTAAAATTACAAAGTCAGTTAAAAATCATCATCATCAGCCTTTTTCAGTCCACTGCTGGACATAGGCCACTGGCAATATTCGGGGATGTAAGGGGGCGACCTATCACCTTTTCACTCCAAGCCATTCTCACCTGCACGTGATGCATCCTGTCGAACAACAAACGAGGCTCTGGCAAACCAACTGGTGGCGGTATAACCATCACGATATAAGGCCTAGCTAAATATCATAGGCCGATGACAGGCAGCAGCGGCACCGGAGCAAGAAGCTACGCCCTGCGATCGCCAACCCGCCTGCCCATCGTGGCGATTATGGGTATATCCTCCAGATTTTTGCCCTAATTGACGAACAACTGGAGAGGCCTGTGCCCGGCAGTGGACTGCAATAGGCTGTTGATGGTGATGAATGTTCCCCACTTTGATCGGTTCTGGACATCTCACATCCAGCATTTTCCAGCCGTCCTGCGCAGATCTTCACTGCACCTGGCCTGAGGGCGTCTTACACTACGTTTGTCGAGACGCGGTCTCCACTCCAGAACTCTGACTGGCTCCCAGGCCCATTAAGTAGTGACTCCTGCCTTCTGAACCAAGGGTGGTGGGTTGAATCCCCATCCCGGACAAACATACATATGATCAGCATTTTGTGTGTGTTTATAACTCGTTTACCCCAACGGTTATCGTTTCTGCTGCTGATGTGGCCAGCCCACTGCCAGCCACCTCAGCTTACTAATCAAGTGCTATGCTATAGCTATGTCGGTGACTGTAGTCCTCTGTCGGACGGATCCGACGCCGCAGGGAGATGCCGAGCAAAGCCCTTTACATAGCCCGATGAGTAACCTTGAACTTGTGGACCTTACCGTAAGTGTCCACGTTTTGGTTCCGTATGTCTTTAGACACTGTGGGATCGACGATGTGAAGACTCGTCATAGTTTCCCAAACGTAATTTAATATTTAAACTATTTTATACTTACAACAGCCGTAGGTAAGTTTACTACAAGTTCTGTCGAAGGTTTGGAGCCACCGGGCGCAGTAATATCTACTTTGGGGCTTGTCCCGGACACAGATACGATCAAGTCTGGCATGCTGGGATCGACTGGTATCTGTAAATATGATTTTTTTATTTAAGAAGAGCTTTCAAGATGATCTCACTGCCTAACTCCACCTGATGGTAAGCGGTCGTGAGGTCAAAAAGTTAGGTCGGCAGGTATAGGTACCCATTGCGCCTGTCACCCTCACCCTGAAGGCCCGCTGAGATGCTGTTTCACGCCCCGCCTAAAGAACCTGACCAGCACGTGATGTTCGGGAGTGGAAATAAGAGGATGGGATGAGTTGAAATAACTTTTCGGACCATTCAATGTAGAACAATTTCTAAATATAAATAATTTAGAATTTAGTAAAATTATTATTATACTCACAGATACATTATGGCCATACCCGGCTGGAAGAGTTGTTGCAACGACTACAGTTTTCGGGCTCCTTATCGTTTCTGCTACATATTTTAAGATCTGTAAACATAATAAAAACGTATTATATTTATACGACAACTAGGGAGCGCTCTATAATCATTCCGCTCCAAGCCAACCTCACCTGCCCGTGGTGCATCCTGCCCAATAGCAAACGAGGCGCTGGCAAACGACTGGTGGCGGTATAACTGTCACAGTCATCTGGTTGAATCTCATATTCAATTGAATATCTAGCACATTCATTGAATGACGACATTTAATTGAACGCCTAAAGGACAACTCATCAAGTTATTTAATGAAACTTTCAACGTCTTGACTGAACGTGAACGTCATTTTAGCATAGTCGTTGTATGTTTAATAACTATATATATAAAAATATATTTTTAAATTTCTTTAAAAGTATCCGGCGGCGGCGTATTAGGTAATTTTAAAATTAGGTAAATCCATGCTGTCACACTATTTTATTAGGTACTAGCTGTGCCGGCGGCATTCAATGAATGCGGTCGCCATTCAATTGAATAGGAGATTCAATCAGATGACAGCGACAGATATACCACCACCAGTCGATACCTATTAATGTATGTAGATAATAAAATTACCTCATCTACGTTAGTCTTTTCAATATGAAAAACTTGCCCCAATGTTGCTTTTGCTAATTGATAGTACGCTATAAATTGGCTGTCATTGTCTCCTGGACATCTTCCGGTTAGGAGAAAAGTAATCTGAAATTAAAGATTATTGTTAGAAATTCAAAAAAATTATCATTCCCTTATTTTTTAATTATATACGGCCCGAGATGTAAGGAAGCGACCCATCATCTTTTCTGTGAAAGCCTCACTCACCTGCCCATGGTGCATCCTGCCGAATATCAGACGAAGCTCTAGCAAACGACTGGTGACGATATCACCATCACGATTGAAGGTGTAGCTAAATATCACAGGCTGATGACACGGACAACTGCGTCACCGGAGCGAAAAGCTACGCCCTAGGATCGTCAATGCGTCTGCACTGTCAGGCAGTAGCCAGAACCTTATCTGTTATTCAGCAGGATTAACTTTTTTTATAGTAGCCCGACATAATGGCTTTCCTACGCCTGACGGAAAGAGAAAGAGAAGCCCAAGTTGCTGTGACAACGGGAAGGCAATTGGTCAGTTATCTGTCAGGTGCCACCGCCATGCCGGCCCATCCCTAAACCTCCACAAGCTTCGGAAACCCTACTCACCGGCAGTAACACGACCCGAAAGTCATTTATCTGCGGTATTTTATAGGGTAGAGGTCCTTCCCCGAACGGGCAACTCAATTTGAGCCAAGATTCACCATGCTACCTCTCATAAACTATATCAATAATAATAAATAAATAATAAATAAATATCAGACAACATCACATACATTGCTCCGATCCCAAAGTAAGTAGCGTAAGCACTTGTGTTATGGGTATCAGAAAAACGAAGGTACCACAAATAAATACTTATACTCGTATACAAATTTACACCCATACACGGAACAAACACAAGTGTTCATCACCCGAATGTTTGTCCTGGGTGGGTATCGAACCCACAACCCTTGGTTCAGAAGGCAGGGGTCACTACCAATTGAGCCACCGAGCCAGTCATAATAGATATAAATGACAGATTTACCTGTATATGTTTTCGAACTGCAATGTTTTGAACTGTCTCCAATAGCGCTATGTCTTTAGCCGAAGCGTCGGTATATACGTATATATAAGAGCCGGGCAGACTTTCCTCCAAACCCTTCAATATTCCTGACAGAGATAGCTCTGGGCAGTCATAGTTTCCAATAAGTCGTATGGAATTCAAGTGCCATTTGAATAGATTCCTGTCTTGCGTTTTAATCAGAAGTGTTCCGGTTACTGAAAGGAATTCAGAAAACATTTATAAAAAAAATGAAATATACCTATATCATCAGCCTTCTGCAGTCCACAGCTGGACATAGGCCTCTCCAGTTACTCGCCACTCAGGGCAAACATCTGAAGGATATGCCCATAATCGCCACGCTGGACAGGCGGGTTGGCGATTGCAGGAGCGAGAAGCTACGGTGATTCATCGTTGTATCGGTGTCCAATCGTTACGAGTCATCGGCCTGCAGTATTTTGCTACGCCTTCAATTGTTATGGTTATACCTGCGCCTTGTTTGTTGTTCGGAAGGATGCACCACAGGCAGATGAGGTTGGCTTGGAGCGAAAAGATCCGCATTTACTGTGCAACAAAGATTAAATAAATAGATAAATAAAATACTTACCAGGGTCGTTAAAAGTAACTAGAACGAAGTCTTCTATCTGTGAAGAATTTGTATTAAAAACCGTATCAAACAATAAGTTTACCGATTTTTTGACCCCCTCTATGTCGTCATTCATGGACATAGAATTGTCTATCACAAATGTAATACTACTTTTAGTGATCTCCCCAAATGATAATTGTATCAAAGGTAAAACCAAGTATATGAAACATTTCCAATCCATCGTTTTCAGGTCAAAAATTATTCACGTTAGCACGTCAGCAGTGCTTGTAGATTCAAATTAACACTGCAAGCACAAAGTTTTTATAACTAGGTACCTACTCAGCTATCTACTAAGGTTACAACAAGTTCAATTTACCGAAATTGGATCTGTGGAATACCCCAGACTCTAAACAATCTTATCTTCATGTTTGCTCACAGTAGGTATTAAGTTACGTTTATCGTACAAGTACGATTTATATTAATTTAATTCGAATTATTAAACTTGAATAATACTTATAATATATCTGTAGAGAGCGTCATTTCTGTACATTGAATATATTTTCAAAATAAATTCAATGTACCTACAAATTAAATAATCAGGGGGTGATCAGTGATCGATACTGATGCCAAAAATGCAATCAGTAAAATTTTTGTCTGTCTGTCCGTCTGTCTGTATGTTCCTTATAGAAACAAAAACTACTGAACGGATTTTAACGAAACTTGGTACAATTATTTTTCATACTCCTGGGCAGGTTATAGGATACTTTTCATCACGCTACGATCAATAGGAGCAGAGCAGTGAAGGAAAATGTTGGGAAAACGGGAGGACTTTTTAATCTGTATGTTTGAACGCGCATCACGCAAAAACTACTGCATGGAATTAAATGCGGTTTTCACCAATGTATTGTTAGAGGTCTACTTAAAATTTAGACACCATTTTATGGAAGTCCGTTATTTTTTAAACCCGATATCCAAGCGTGCGACGCTGCTGGCACATCTAGTCTATACTAATATTATAGAGAAGTAAAGATTTTTGACTTTACAGTGCCCGGGTAAAACCCGAACACTGCTGTAGTGGCGGGATATCCAATATTTTTATAGATTTTTTTATAGTGGCTCGACATAATGGCTTCCCTACGCCTGATGGAAAGCGAAAGAGAAGCCCATGCCGCTGTGAAATGGCAAGTAACTGGTGAGTTATCTGTCAGTTGCCACCGCCATGCCGGCCCAACTCTAACCCTCCATGAGCTTCGGAAACCCTACTCACCAGCAGAAACACAACCCAGGGGTCATTTAGCTGCGGTATTCTATAGGGTGGAGGTCCTTCCCCGGACGGTATAATAAGCGATAAATTGAAACTGCCATAAAACGTAAGTTAAAAGTGGATCCACAATAAATAGCCCGCATTCACAACGCCACGGCAAGATAGTCGACGCGTCAAAACGCGGGCGGGTGAAAATTGCTCTTAAGAACACATGGCTCAATATTACCGCCCTGCTCCCACCCGGCAAAAAGAATGAAGTTTAAAGGTCACATCACACTAATCCACTCGGAAAGGGATCGTCACCGTATCGCCTTTCGCCTCGCCGTCAACCAAGCGTCAACCTTACGTACGCACGTAACCGTAGCGTATCAGCAGCTCCTGTACGTCAACTCGGCTACGGCTAGGCGACACCGCGCTTACGGCTCGCCGACCGCTGGCTGACCTGGTTGGCAAGTCGCGGGAGGGGACAGGGGCAAGGGTGGACGAAGAGCCGTGAGCTCGCGTACGGAGAGACGTAAGCGCGGGAACGACGAGCCGTAAGCGCGGGAACTGCAAGTTGACCACGCACCGCATCGCGGTTCGGAGCCTGTTCTGAGGCGAGGCGATTACGTTACGATTCCAATTAGTGTGCGTTGCAATAGGGAGTTTCATTCAAACAATACTGAATGGCTTGAGGCGATACGGTGGCGATCCCTTTCCGAGTGGATTAGTGTGCTGTGACCTTTAATATGCGCTTTAAACATGGCTCTTAAGATAATATATTTCATGCCAATGTAAAATACGTCAAGCAATATTTAAAGCCCATGTTTGAATTTTATTCATTTTGCCGGATGGGAAGTGGGCGGTATAGTATCTTAAGCTATGACCCTTCCTTATAATGAAGGATCTAAAAGAGCTTTGCCTCTACATTTATAGTGCGAACGACCAAACTTTTGTCAGAGTCAGGATAAAGATAATCTTCAGATGAAAATCTGAAGATTATAGTGAGATTGAATCAGCTTTTGTTGCGTGAACGCGCTCCGTCGTAAGCTCCGATGTCGCTAAACATCAGGAGAGTTTGGTGTCAAGTCGAGAGGTAAGGAATAACCTACTTACAAAAGAAAAATTAATTCCTATAGGGGCAGCGCAGACGACAGACTATCCGTGACGTTATTTTTTGCAACTAAGTATATGCAGTAACGCACACGACGCGCAATAATCTGTCGCGGATATTTCACAGACTCAACGCACACGACGCACATGTTCGAATATTCTGTCGGCAGTCCTAGCCGCTCTTTTTTAATGTCTCAGACGCAGACTCTATCGCACAAAAGGTGTGCCGTCTGCGCTGCACTATAAGCAACTTTTAGTACTATGAAGTCTTACGATAGTAAAATTCAGGGTGTTTCTTCAAAGGTGTCAAGCCGGCGCGGGCTGATAGCAGGGTGCCATACCTGATCTATCTAAGGGCTATTTTGGCTGCAGACCAGTGGCCCTACTCCCAAAAACGAAAACGATCGTTCGTTGAACGGATCGCGTAATTTTGGAAAGTAAAACTCTCCCATTTGTCCTTCCCGTGTTCTTATATATGAATTAAATTAATTAAAATCGACTTTGACGATTTTTAGTTCGTATATTCGAACACGGGAGGGACAGATGGGCGGGATTTATGGTACCAAAGTACGCGATCCGTTCAACGAACGATCGTTTTCGTTTTTGGGAGTAGGGCCCCAGGGCCCCGAGGTTACTAAACGCCCCAGACGCCGCTAAGCCTTTTCTACAGTTAAGTTAAGCAATCTCTATTGGTAAAGATAATTAAGGAGAAGTCAAAGCTGTTGATGACGATGATAAAATGAAGCGATGTAATTACTTGAAGTGATGGTAAATAAAGCTCAAAACGATTTTTTTTTATTTTTGTTTTACTAGAATACACATTTCCTTAAATTATACTATCAGCAATCGGAGTCATAAACTAAATTGACTAAAATTTCTTCAAGATATTTTTACAGACCTGGATGAGTGTTCGCGTAAACTTAGGCTAGCTTAAACATATATAGGTGATAGATCGCTGGTGCCATAGAAAACTCTTTTGTTCTCAGCGCCGAAAATATCTTCGAATTTGAAAGCTTTTTCAAATTGTTCCATGTTGCAACAGAACGTGTATCCATCGCTGGCTTTCCTCCAAGTGTGGCCTTTCATCCAGGGTATCTCTCGACAAATGTCGACACAGACCATGTGTCTGTAAGCTTCAGCAGGAGTCAGATCCGGAATGTTTAGCTGAACAACGGCCAGGGTCGAGTTGGTGTATGGGTTCTGAACCACCTGTTGGCAAAACGTATGATGAAGAACCATGTAAACTGCTTAAATGCTTCATGTACCTACTTGCAAGGGAAATCTAATTCTGCGTGGTCATATTTAGTCCTAAGTACCTAAAGTACAAGATAAATAAATAACCCAAGATATCTAGTCCCAAACTAAGCCAAAGCTTGTACCGTGAGTATTAGACAACTGATAAATAAACTTAGGATACTTATTATACACTAGCTGTGCTCGCGACTTCGTCCGCGTGGAATAGTTATGTTTTCTCAGTTTTTAATTCCATTTTCCATTATTTCTTCGCTCCTAATAGTTGCAACGTAATGTTATATAGCCTAAAGCCTTCCTCGATAAATGGTCCATTTAACACAAAAAGAATTTTTCAATTCGGACCAGTAGTTCCTGAGATTAGCGCGCTCAAACAAACAAACAAACTCTTCAGCTTTATAATAATTATTATTATTATATTATTATTAGTTAAGATAGAAAAACAAAGGGACCTGTTCATGCACACATTCAAGCACGAATCCGCGTCCATTGTGACCAGTCCATTGTGACCAAGCTGCCTTCGGTACCACGACCACTGTTCATGTTGATGAAACTGATGGTCGTTACTTGAATATCTTTACTGAATAAAACTCTTAATCGAAAAATTAAAAATTGCAATCAACATAATTTGAAACTGACTATAAATAAAGGAACAAACGCAAAGAAAGAATTTAAAAATCACAGAGCTTAACGATGATGGTCTCGCCTGAAGCACTGATGATTCGATAGACAACTGTGTAAAACGAGTCTTTACTCCATAGAAACTTGCAAGCCAACAAGATATTTCCTAGCTTTTGCACATACCTTCCAAATATACTTGGGCACTGCTTGCTCCCGATATTCCCTATCTTCCAGCATCAGGGCTTCCATTTCATCATATCCATTTTTCACTTTCAAACGCCCGGCTGTGCCGGTCCATACAATGATGTCATCGTACGAATTCTTCGCTAAATTCCTTACTCGCCTCTCGAGTTCATCCCAATTCTGTGGAAACAACAATATATTGTAGTAACAATTAGTTGAGTTAATAAGAAACAAAAAGATTTACCTGACTTATTTATAATTAATTAATTTATATTTTAGCCATTTCAAAATTCATTTTATGAAAATTTAAAAGTCGGCTTGTTACCAATAGATTTTTTTTTCGTTTGGAAATTTTTACATTCCATTTGAATTTGTGGCTACCCCTTACTAATATTTGCGGAAAATGTTTACACTGTGTTAGTTTTATTTATGATTGAGTGGATTCAATAATTAAACTAACTTAGAATAAACGATCAATTATTCCCCTTTGTTTTTGACCCTACTTTTTAATCGTTGCGATTATGTCATAAACATAATGCATTAACATTTTGAAGATTTTAATAGCTTACCTTAGAATTACAAGAACTCCAGTGCGGTACAACATTCAAATAGCTAAAAGCGGCTTTCTGAGCCAACCCTACTGGAAGATCTCTACTGTTCACCAACTGCCTTTTTTTGAAACAGCACCTGTCCTTGTCATGGAACCATTTACCCAACAGCGATGATATTTGACTTATTTGAAAATCACAATCGTACACTTCGTTGAGGTTTAATGGTAAAGATTCATCATCGTACCATTTTGTTACATCAGCAGGTTCTGTATCGGCCAGCGATCTCTGAACTCTATGCTTAGCATAAACAGGGATATTATTCTCTTTGCTCAAGCAAATCTCGAAAGCTTCAACGAATTTCGCACCAGCCCTAAAGCCTACTTTCAATTCCTCAGAATCTTCATCTACACATTGTTTCCCTGTATGTTTTACTTCCACGTCAATTTCACCACGACAGGCTAAATCTGCATACTCGTAAAGTTTTCCATGTACATAGAATTTCTTTTCTTTTTCACATGTGGCACGGACTTCCGTGTCTGGCATAATCTTAAAACCACCAGGACAGGACAGTATCATGGATTCACCAGACAACACCCGTATATAACCATGAGTATTCTCTGCTACAGGCCAGTTTCTGTGCATGTCTAGCATCAACGGTTGACCATTTGTTAGATCTGTCTTCATATTCAGCAAGCAGTCTGAAAATAATAAGTTTATTAAACAATGCAATGAACAGGTGTGGTCTCTATTAAAAACTGGACTAATAGTAGCAGCTAGAATCAAATTTATATTCGCTGCACGCTCTTCACGCGTGCGTGTTCAAGCTAGGTCTGCGACACTGGACGCTCCGGGCTTCGCCCTACGCTATTACCAGATATTTAATAATAAATGAATAATTACTCCTTGTCGAATCGAATGTAATAGAAGCTACGCCCTGCGATCGCTAACCCGCCTGCCCAGCGTGGCAATTATGGGTATATCCTCCAGATATTTGCCCAAAGTGGCGAACAACTGGAGAGGCCAGTGGACTGCAAAAGGCCGATGATGAATTTACATCTTGTAATTTCGTTTCTACGTTTCTTATCTAACTGTAATGTTTTATTTAGATGTGTACTTTTTAGAGACGCTCGCTGTATCGTGTAAAATTTGTTAGTGTGTTTTGTTTTCTCAGTAAGTGAATTATTATTGTTATATTCTTAATGAGAAATAATAAAGTTCTTATACCAGAATGTAGATGAAATTCCACATCAAAATGAAATATTTGATAAAACTTAATAAATACCTCTAGAAACAATCTCGAAGTTACGTCTTATAGCCCCAAATGAGTTGCTCACGACGCAAGTGTAGTTTCCTAGTGTGTCGTAGGTCATGACGACGTCGTATAACATTTTACTGAACTCGATTCTTTTATCTCCAACATACCACGTTACCTGTTTGCAAAAACCAAATTTACAAAGGCGCGTGGTGGTTTTTTTTTAATGGCTCGACATAATGGCTTCCCTGCGCCTGATGGAAAGCGAAAGAGAGGCCCGAGTCGCTGTGACAACTGGCAAGTAACTGGTCAGTTACCTGTCAGTTGCCACTGCCATGCCGGCCCAACCCTAACCCCCCACGAGCTCCGGACACCCTACTCACCAGCAGAAACACGACCTTGGTAGAATAATAAAAAGATTAAGACCACCCCATTTCATCCCTTGGGGGTGTCGTAGAAGACGAATAAGGGAAAATCAGTAAACGGGCAGCAGTGTTTACCTAAGTATTTAAGTACAAATAAAACCCACTGCGGTCACCAATCCAGGCGTGATTACTAAGGAAAATCCCCAGATGATGAATGTATTTATTTAATCACCATTTTTTCATGGAATAGAATATAATAGATTTATTGCACCATTCTGTAGATAGTTTACATACAAGGGTATGAAACATTTCCACTAGGTATACAACTTGTACTAGGTATACCTAAGTACATATACAAATATATGAACCTACTTAAGTGTACCAAATATAAATATCAAAAACACAGAAATTCAATTATAATCATTTAAAAATAGAGAAGAACATAAGTATAGTCACTTATTTATAGTATTCCATATTGAGAAAACTTTTAAGGCATACATACCTCTGGTTCGGGTTCCCCAGTCGAAGTACAATCAAGAAAAGCGGTGTTGCTCTCTTCAAAATTTATGGAAGTATTTGGATCTAATTCTGGATCGAAACTCGGTTTGGATCCAATCATCACTCTCACACTTGTAGATTTGGCAGCTAAAGTAGTAATGCTTTGCACACGACAAGTGTACGTCCCACTATCTGACGGTTTGGCATTACGGATAGTTATCTCTCGGTCTTTTAATAATCTACCATTCTGCAAGTAAAGGTATTGAATATTTAAGTTAAGCTAAATTATTTTGGATTATTCAGACAATTCCGAAGAAAGACTGGAAGCTTTCGAGATGTGGTTTTGGGGGAGATTAAAAGGAATAAGCAGGATGGAACGGAAGATGAATTGAGGTTTTGGAGATGGTTAAGGAAACGTGATGTTTAATGTGAATTTGAGAACAAAAAAGGAATAGTGGTGAGACGTACGTCATGAATCATGAAATCAATTCTACAACAAAAAAGAAAGATATTCAGTCGAATTGAGAACCTCTTCCTTTTTTGTAGTCGATTAAAAAAACAACATTCTAAGAGATTTTGCTATGGAAACTCAATATTATTGCCAATTAAAAATTAAAGTTGTCTAAGGACAAGTACCCACCTTGTACCAACGAATTGAATCAACTTTTGAGTGAGGAATATCACATTCAATTGTACTGGAACTATCCTTATCCAAAGTAATAGTTTTAGTGGGAGTCTCATCAGGATACGCTAAAAATAATCTTGATCATTACCATACTGTTTTATACGTAACAAGTTTAAATCAGCCACTACCAAAAAATATAGGTCAGTAGAAATAAGGTTAACTTTTTGATGTTAGATACAGATAATAGGTCCACTGTCTTGCACTAGCATCATCAGCATCATCATCAGTGTTATAGTTGTACCCATACCAGGGAGCAAATTTGCTCTGTCATTGTACCTGTCCTAATTACGAAACTGGCATTTTGTAACTTTTGTGGTTCACCATGTCTGGACGCTTTATGAGGAACTTCTTGCCTCGCGCTTTGGTTTTGTGGAACCAACTACTTGCGACAGTCTTTGCGAACAGCTACATCTTGAGACCCTTCAAGAAACGAGCGTATTCCCATTTAAAAGGCCGGCACGACCCCAGAATTCGATTTTGGTTGCGGTTGTCCATGGTCGACGTTGACCGCTTACCATCAGGCATCACATTACACACACACATTGCAGCTACAAGAACAAAACAAATAAGACACGCCCACTATTTGTTGAACATATGACACCAGGACCTAGTTGGGAATCACGGTGAACAATTACTTCGCGTCTCTAATTTGTACTTGCTCCGTACTAGTGCGAAGTGCTAGTAACTGCGGCCTCCTCCGTCCTACCTCCCATATCCATATCCCGGGCAATGACTAACTTCCATAGGTACATAGTGTTAGAGGAGAATAATCAACAGCTGCGGCACAGCACTATTCGCCACGCTCAAGAGTCACCGCACTAACGTTGACAGTTGAAGTTTGACGTAACGGTGACACTGACAGCTGTCATCGAGCTCCCGCCGATTATTACTTTTTCTCTCTCTCTGGTTGAATGAGTTTTTGTAATTGGATTCTGTAAATAAATACTTTCAGATTATCTATTCTTGTGTTTTCAATAGTATAAAAGGAATATACATACGTTTAACAATAATGTTGTACATTTCTGTGTCTTGGCCCATATCATTCACGGCGTGACACACATACGTGCCACCGGATTTGCTGTCTACGTTCTTTATGATAAGAGTGCCATTCCTGATATCGTACCATTCCGTCCCTTTAAAAAAAACAAACAAATTATGTAAGAGACAAGTATGAACACATAGCAATCATCATCGTCAGCCTATTGCAGTCTACTGCTAGCCCCTCTATTTTCTCGCCACTTAGAGCAAACATCTGGAGGATATATCATACATAAGGGATGTAAGGGAGCGGCCTATCATCATGTCGCTCCAAGCCAACCTCACCTGCCCTTCGTGCATCCTGCCGAATAACAAACGAGGCGCTGGCAGCCGACTGGTGGCGGTATAACCATCACAGTTGAAGGCTCAGCTAAATAATCAATAAAAATTATATTTAGTTAATCAAGTAAAACAATGAATTTTTATATGATGATAACCTCATAACAAGATGACATGACTTGAAGATTGCTTTTTAAGCAATGTCGGATTCTTTAATAGTAAGTGCCTACCTAGCGTAACGGGATACATAGTAGACCTACTTTATTGCTTTTTTATCATCATATATTGGATGTAGTCTCATAAGACCGAAATTTCCAGACACATTAGTTATTTATAACAATACATTAGGATTTTTGGTCATTCGGAACATTCGGTCATTTAATTTTAAGTGTATGGTGTTATTTCGTGCTCTAACGAATCTCATACCTGATGCAATATTAAATCCGTTCTTAGTCCATGTAATATCAGGCTTCGGGTTCCCAGTGGCGCTGCAGGGCAATCTTGTTAATAAATCACCTAAAACAGCTGTAACCGTTTTCTCAGATGTGACTTCAATATTTGGTGGGGCTATAAATATAATAAAATTGGTGTAATTTCACTTACATTCATGTAAAATTATCAATGAATATCGGCCTACAGATGGCCGCCATATAAAGGACAGGTCAAAGAAGGCCAAATGGAAAAATCTGAGGGACGGTACAGTCCAGCCAAAAAAATTGTTAAGAGAATCTGTGTGATTTCCGGATTAAGGATAGATAAATAGGTAATAATAAATAATAAATAATAAAATAAGATTTATTGTCTGCTTACAACATCAACATATAAAAATCAACATAGGTAACGGATTACATTAAGGACAATGGGAATTAGCTCAGCTGGTGCTGCCACAGGGAAAGACCTGGGCAGCGCTGGTTTTCAGCTTCTCCCCTACCCTCCAAGATATTGTTTGAGGCATGTATGCTATGTAAGGTGGCCGACAATCTTAAATAGGTGTCACAAAACTATAAGAACGTGTGAGACACTTTTTTATTAACATACTAACTAGGATATAAAAAAAAAGACAAAAAATATGAAAGTATTGAGGTACCTACCTATTCCTGTGGACGAACATTTCATTAATGAGTGTCTGTGTAATTGTGGAGTGGTGCGTGTGTGTGTGTGTGTGTGTGTGTGTGTGTGGGTTTTTTGTGTGATATTGTGTGCATGTGTGTATGTATGTGTGTGTATGTATTATTTGCTATCAAGATGTGAAGAAAGATTTTAGAGCCATATTTTTTGTGTAGGTATGTTTCAAGTCTTCAGTCATGTATTGCCGCTTAAGTAATGCTGTTTTATATTTTATCTTAAAGCAGTGTCTCGACATTTCTTTGCGTAGTGGTGGCGGCAAGTCGTTCCAAATCTTAGATGCCATAAACTTGAAACAACCTCGGAATCGGGAGGATTTATAAGCTGACGTAGCTAAAAGGTTCATGGACACGGAACGCAGATTTGGTCGATTCAATTCTTTTTTCCACGTCAGCTGCTCGAACAGGTAATCAGGACATTTTTTCCAGATGACTCTTTGGACTAGACAAGCATAGTGTAGTTCACGTCTAGCACGCATGTTCATAATGCCTCTATTATTCATAAATGGCGTTACATGCGCTCGTTTTGGAACTGAAAAACAAAACCTTACGCAAGCGTTTTGGACTCGCTGGATGCATCTTTCTATGTTACAGTTTAGCCTTGGTCCATATACCGTGTCACAATAGTTAAAGGGAGACAAAACCAGTGCATCTACAAGACGGATTCGAAGGTCCTCACAAATATAAGGTCTAATTTTGTACAGGGTTTTTAACTTATAAAAAGCGTTCCTTACTTTTTCATTTACGTGCTGTTCATATTTTTGCTCGCCATCCATAATCAGTCCCAGATTACGCACAGTTGTCACCTGCTCTATATCCTGTCCATCAATTTTTAACGTTTCCTGGCTTTCTTTGACACTTTTAATTTGATTCTTGGTACCAATAATTAACATTTTTGATTTTGCAGGATTCAGTGTTAAGCAGTTTCTTAAAGACCATTCGTGTATTCGTTGGAGATCAGAATTTATTTCTTTCATTGCGGCTTTAGTGTCTTTAGAGGAAAATGAGTGGAATATTTGCGTGTCATCTGCATATAAATGGTAATGACATGTTTTAAGATTAGAGGGCAAGTCTGCTGTATAGATGGTGAAGAGAACTGGACTGAGGATTGAGCCTTGCGGTACTCCTCTAGTCAGTCTTCCGACACGGGAGCGCTTCTTGTGTCCATTTCCACTCTCCGTTATTACAACCTGTTCTCGATTTGCTAGAAATGTTTTGAACCAGACGCAAGTCTCATGTGAAAATCCATACCCAGAGAGCTTAGCCAGCAAAACGTCATGCTGTAAGCAGTCGAAAGCTCGTGAGTAGTCCAATAGAACTGCAACACTACTCAACCCTTTATCCGAAGCTTCCGTCAGGTACGAATGCCTATTTCATACCAGAAGTTTCGCAGAAGACTATTAGGGAATATCAGGAATCGAGCAGTTGCGTTTACCTATATATAAAAGGAGAAACTGACTGACATATCAACGCACAGCCTAAACGGTTAAACGTTGGCACTTGAAATTTGGAAGGGACGTAGCTTAGGTACCGTAGAGGAGCACTAAGACAGGGAATTCCTGAAATTCACACGGGAACGGGAATTAGACAACTTGCACCCGTGCGAAGCGGCGGGGCGGGTCGCTAGTAAAATAATAATAATGATTCTGATGTTTTTGCATGTACCGTGTTTGTAAGCTAATGCACAACCAATATCTATGTAATATCCGAGCAGGCGGCTGCGCGCGCGCGATACGGTTTGCGTATCCGGATAAAATAGGTATGTAGTTGTTTATAGTATAAATTATCCATTTATTGTTCTTTTTTAAGAGATTTCTCAGTGCTTTTCGTGTGGCTGAATTGAGCTGAACTGCTTTAGATTGCCACCGACATGGAAAGAAGAAGAAGATTGCTTACCGTGAACATTCACCTGATAAGTCATGTTGGCTGACGTCGCTCGGTTGCTGGCGATGCATACGTAGTAACCGTCTTGATTTGATCTCAAATTCTTCAAATCCAATGTACCGGAATAGTCACTTGGCCTGGGTAGATAAATAAATAAATCTTAAAGGTATTATGTAGGTACCTACTGTAGGAACAGACCGGTGGACCTTTTTTCCTAAATGACTACGATGATAGCCAGCCTGGCCTTGTCATCATCACCGGACTGTTGGAGGAGCGAAAGGCTCTCACCGTCTTGGTTTTTCGTATATATAGCGAGTCGTGATGAAAACTTCGTATGCGCGTTGTAGGTCTTCCATAGAACTTGTATAGAGCACTTTTATTCCGTATGGAGACTGCTGCATGCCGCGGAAAGTTTATCGCCATCTGTTGTTAGCAAGCGAAACTAATGCTTGTGTATTGTAGCGATGTGGAGACAGATGTCGTTACAAACACAGTAAATATCAGATTCTTTGAACTACCATGGGCTATGTCATAAATCCTATTAGTGGCGATCCGTTACATTATTAAACACATAGGTATTGTAAGCAAAAGGTGTTTACAGACAGACAACTTAAACCAATGAGGGAATAACCATATTCTGACGAACAAATTTCGTTTATATACCTTATTTCTTCAGGATGTCTGTCTGTAATGGAGTCAAAGAATAACCATTTAATAGACGGTCGGGGATATCCATCTGCATGACACGGTAACTCCAAATCATCTCCCAATTTCTTTGTGAATGTACTCTGTTCAGGTGATTTTATGGTCACGGGGCCTACAAATAATAAAATTGAATGAAAATATTGTAAGTGTTCTATTGGACTTACCTTTATTAAATTTACGGGGCGGAAATGACCAGGGCGTCCAAAAAATATATAGATTGTTAAAAGTTTTCGAGAGGGCGCGTGAATCGAATCTTGTGCTTGGTGAATGTGTGCTACCCATTAACATTAAAAAAAACTATAGTATGAATATAAAAATGGAATGTATACCATAATATCAAAGCCACTAATAGAATGGATAATATCGTTTACACCCGTATCACAAACGCTACTATGCATCGCGCGGACGCACAGGTACGCAAAAACCTATTTATTGATAACACTTGAGTGCCGGTCGCCATCGTAACATAGTGTTCTTAGTCTTCGTAGAAAAGTATCGTTTTTGAACGGGTGTTAGTGTAGATCCTTTGGAGATGACTTGAAAACAGTGCATTCTAAATTAATATATTTAGAATGTAGTAGAGAACATAGCTTTATAGTTCCTATTAAAAGAACAGTTACCAATATAATCCACAACTATTGTGTTATTGTCAGTTCCAAGGCTGTTGGACGCAACACACGTAAATCGACCTCTATTATCCAAGGATCCGGAAAATCTGAAATAAATAATTATGCAATTGTCACATTTGTTTCCGACACATAAACTAGCTAAGATAATAACATTTCAACACGAAAGTCTCTGCTGCTCTCTTCAAGAATCATTATCTAGACATCTACTATAATCTCCAGTGGCGTCGTTCGTATACCCAAATTGAATGGACAGATCCAGATTTAGTTTGTCATTTCAAAGTAGGTACATATTGCAAATAGACCGGACAACATATACCTAAAGAATGTAGGTAACTAACATATTTTTACATAAATATTACTAAATTTTCGTCATTTTTTCCTAAGTCGTTGCGATAAATGTCTCTCTGCAATCTTTAAAGTAACATTGACTTAAGAAAAAAAATACAAATAATAATGTTTACCTTACCTAAGACTGTTATCTCTGTAGATATGGTGTTTTCTATCACTAAAAATTTTCTCGCCGTTGAAAAACCAATTAACACGAGGCTTCGGTTCACCCTTCACTTTACAATTCAGCGTTGTAATCTTTCCCTCTCTCGAGGAAACATAGGTTTTTTTATTAATGATCCTGGGTGGGTCTGTGAAAATATTTTTTTAATTACAGCTAATTACCAAATTTATCAAAATATCTACAACGTGTTAAGTGAAAGTGCATCGTCATCATCATCAGCCCTTGCGCTTCGCTTGGCTCGACTTGGCGGAGGCACGACTGTGCCCCCAGATTCTTCGCTTTTCATATTCACCTTTATAGCTCGTTTAAAGGTCTCCAACGCCGGTATAAAAACGAAAACATGTCTTCACATCTTCTAGTAAGTAGGTAGGTATATTTACCATTGGTAATGATTCAAAATTCTACATACTTACATTCAACAATCAAATGAATCACGTGATCGTCATGTCCCATTTCGTTTACGGCTATACATCTAAAGGTCCCAGTCTTACGTTCATTGACGTTCTTCAAAATAATAACCTCGTCAGTTTCATTCATCTTTACGTAATCCTGATAATCGTTATATTTGACGTACCAAGTCATCGTTGGTGGAGGCTTTCCGCGAGAAACACTGAAAACAAAAATATATGCTGTATAAATTATCAAGAGATGACAGTGACCAGCTTAGTTCAGTGAACTAACGCAATTCAGTTTTAATGTCATAAGTGTCCTTAAGCGTCACCGGAGCGAGAAGCTACACCCTGCGATCGCCAACCCGCCTCCCCAGGCAGCGTAGCGATTATGGGTATATCCTCCAGATGTTTGCCCTATGTCCAGCAGTGGACGCTGATGATGATGATGAAGTGTCCTTAACTTTCAATGCCCATTATGACATTAGTGTCATAATTTAAATTTCCATAATTTAAAATAGGCTTACAAACCTGCATCTTATTTCAGCATCTTCGCCCTTCTTGACACGGATAACAGACGTAGTTTTATTTATAACAGGTTTTTCTGTAAAGAATTTTATAATAAGCTGTTAAGTTTTAACATACACAAATTAGATGTAATACTGATTTTTGCATTTAAAACCTTCATGAGGCAGTCTCCAAAACTTGGCAAATTTATACTTCGATTTTTTAGCATTAGAAATTAGGTAAACAAAGAAGCAGTGATCGGGAACTTTTTCATACGTGTTGTGATAACAAGCGACCACACATTATTCCCACCGCCCATTCTTAAAATTACCTACTGTAGGGTAGGAACATGGAAGTAATAAGTAGGTACTAGTTATAAGTCTCTGTTAAGTTCAGGTCAATCCGGGTACTTATTAGTAACCGTTGCATGTATTGTAACCAAAAGCATAGTGCTAAAAAAACGAAGTTTAGAAAAGTCCAAAATTGATGTTTGCAAATCTATACGGAAAACACCAAACTTTCGCACATAGGTCAATGTTTTACAATATACTTGAAGGCATAAGTTATCACAATGTTACCTTTGATAACGTCAACCTCTATAGATTCTGCGGCGTCTCCGAGTGAATTAGCAGCTTTACACGTGTAATCACCAGGCTCCGTAACATTATCTAAGTTTAAAATAGTCAGGTAATCGTATGGTTCTGCTATAACCGTTAACTGTAATGGAAACATTCATTTTAGTTATCGGTTGCTAAGTTCACAGAGGATTTCACGCTGAACGTCCACTATATTTACTCAGTTCCTTTGCCTGCCATTGGAATACCATTAATGGGCACTTCAGGGCCTTCTAGACGGTCGGAATGGACCGCCGACCAACGCGTCCTTGGTCGGATCAAACAATTTTTGTATTCATTCTACACGGTCGGTGGTTGGCTCAATTTGTTAGTTCTTATCTGGTATTTGAAACTATGGCATTAATATTTTTTATGCTTATGTGAGGAAGAAAAAGAAAGTAAAAAAAGAAAATGGATGAAAAAGTGGCTCAAAGAGCGAATTAATCTAAATCATCTTCATATTTTATGGATTCTTGATTCTGATGACTTCTGAATTTTGCAAGAATGGATCAAGACACATTATAAGAATTACTTAAAGCGCTCGCGTCGGCCGACAGCGTTCTAGACGGTCGGAACTAACCACGAACGCTGTCGGAAGAGATGCGGTCCCGACCAAGACTGTTGGGCACCGACCAAATATTGGTCGGACAAACGTTTTCTACCCTGTCCATTTTTATATCAACCCAACCAAGGACGCGTTGGTCGGCGGCATTCCGACCGTGTAGAAGGCCTTTTCTTGTTTTATGTCGAGACACTGCGTCTCTCACCTCCTCAAAAGTTTGTTCTTCTATGAAGGGAGACCCTCGAGATTCTCCATCATCATCAGCCTATTTCTCTGTCTAGTGCTGGAAAGTGGCGAACAACAGGAGAGGCCTATGTCCAACTGGATTGCGATAGGCTGATGATGATGATGTAGGCAGATACTCACAGTGGACGGTAGCAAATTGCCATCACCATCTACCCATATAGCGTCAGGCTTGGGATAGCCATTTATTTTGCACATTAACTTCAAGGACTTGTCATACTCAATCTTAACAAGTGCGTCTGTGACTTTTATCGTAGGTTTTTTATTTACAGGCATTTCTGTGAAAAAAACAACCTATTATCTCTATGTATATTTACATAAGACTTGAATGACTGAACCTTAGAAAGTTAGCTCATTTATAACTTTACTTTGCCCTAAACACACATTAGTATAGCACGGTATGTGCTATATTATTATGCAATGTATATGTATACGCTTAAGTATAGAAAATATGTATAGTATAAGCATACACAAAAAGTATATATTTGTATATCTCTTCAGATGTATCTTCATACATGTTGAGTGAAGTGAAGAAAGATCCTGGGTTAGAGGTTTATTAAAATTTAGGCGTAGGACATTATCTACACTAATATCATAAATAGAAAAATATATACATACTTTCTGTATGTGTATTATGTTTGTAATGAACAATTTCAAAAACCACTACGCCGATTCCAAAAAATCATTCACCATTGGGTGATCATATATAGATTACCGATCCTTATGGTCTTAAGTAATTAGAATTTTATCAACATATTTTACGTTACCTAGAGTTGGTTTCTGCGGTTGTATTCCAGAACTCGTTCTTCTAAAAAGCGTCTTACTTTTGACATCGTGCCCGTTTACCTGTAAAAAGGATTACCTTTTTACTGCAATTACCAAATGTTAACAAACTGGAGTAGTCTTAAACCCGAGAAACATTTATTTTTAATCTCTAACCGTATATAAAGATTAATTTATAATATCTTCTACGGTTCCGTAGCCAAATGGCAAAAACGGGACCCTTATACATAGGTAGATTTGTCATGTCTGTCTGTCCATCTGTATGTCACAGCCAGTTTATTCCGAAACAATAAGAGCTATATTATCGAAATTTGGTACGTAGATGTATTCCGTAAACCGCATTAAGATTTAAAAATAAAATCAGAAAAAAATCATGTTTTGGGGTTCCCCATACATAGAACTGAAACTCAATTATTTTTTTCATCAAACCTATACGTGTGGGGTATCTATGGATAGGTATTTTAAAGTGATAATGAGGTTTCTAACATCATTTTTTTCTAAACTGAATAGTTTGCGCGAGAGACTCTTAAGAGGTTACCACTTTGGAATATAAAATATAAAACAAAAATGACTTAGCGCGGGATGTAAGGGAGCGACCCATTATCTTTTCGCTCCAAGCCAACCTCACCTGCACGTGGTACATCCTGTCGAATAACAAACGAGGCGCTGGCAACCGACTGGTGGCGGTATAACTTGAAGGCGTAGCTAAATACCACAGACCGATGACGGGCAGCAGCGTCATCGGAGCTAGAAACTACGCCTTGCGATCGCCAACCCGCCAGCCCAGCGTGCGTGGTATATCCTCCAGATGTTTGCCCTAAGTGGCGAACAACTGGAGAGGCCTATGTCCAGCAGTGGACTGCAATAGGCTGATGATGATGATAATGACTTACCGCGATCTTAAACAAAAAATCCGGGGGTAGAAATTGCTTTGTCCCATACAACTGTTGTTTTTTATTAATTAATTTCAGTGGCAGCTCTGCAATAAATTTTTCATCCATGTCCATTATTTGTACAGTATCCAGTACAGCTGTACCCTTTTCAGCTTCCAGTTCAATAGCTAAATGCGATTTAACTCCTGAAATCATTTGGTTAAGAATAAGAAATCTCTTTATCATCGAACATCATAATCTATCTATACCTACATAGAATAAACCAATATTATTATAATATGTATGTTATTATAAAAACTATATTATATTTATTTCTATATAAATGAATATCTATATATATGTATATATATATTTTTTTTTATTATGTACGTACTATTATATTGTATTACTTTAATATTTATTGTTGTTCTATTATATTAATTTTTAAATCTTGTTATTCAAACAAACTTTTTTGGCACACTACCCTATTGCTAGTTTCTGCTTAGCCCAATGGTTGACTGGTAGAGAATGCCTATGTGGCATTAAGTCCGCCTTTTGTACACTACTTTACTGTGCAATAAAGATTAAATAAATAAATAAATAAATAAATCTGTAGAGAGGTCAATTCTGTACATTAAATATTTTTTTCAAAATAACTATCAGGGGGTGATTAGTGATCGATAAAGATGCCAAAAATGCAATCAGTAAAATTTTTGTCTGTCTGTATGTTCGTTATAGAAAAAAAACTACTGGACGGATTTTAACGAAACTTGGTAAGATTGTAGGGTGTCACAATAGTAGAGGTAGATTAAATGTCTCCTTGCCCACACCGTTACACGAGGTCCACCCGAATCCGAAGCCGATCCGAAGGGGGTAGGGGTATTTGCCCTCCCCAGACCAGGTAAGCCAGCCGCTTGTCATTTGCGGCTAGCCAGGGCAGGCAGGGATGCGGTCGCATGCTTCGGCGCTAGCAGAGTCCCTGTGAAGTGCTGCCCACTACACAGGGGGGTTTAGCAGGTATGCCCTTCCATTTCAGGAGGTACCCACACACCACGCAGATTTCTTTTTTTTTATTTATTTTTTTTTTATTTTATTTATTAGGAATAACAACAGCCAATAACATTATGTATGAACACAGAATAATAATCACTTAAGTATCTTAGGCCACAGCAGTTATCCACAGTATTACATAAGTTTAAGTAGGTACTAACATGCATAAAAGTCTTTGACAATTTAGACAATAAAAAAAAGAAATTGTCACCAAACATAATATCGATGAACTTATTAACTAGATGACATTGTAAATAATAATTAAAAGTAAATAATATAACACCATCAGAGTGAACACCATGAACACTCGATGTGTTTTAAGTATAGATAGATAAACTGAGACACTCGGTGCATCAAATTGATAATATCTAAAAAAATAAAAATAAAAAAATACATGTTGGTGTATATATGTAGTGTTACAAAGCAAACCAAATATACTTTTTGAATTTACAAGTAACTTAGGTAATCCATGTATGTAGAACAAATTATATAGAAAAGAAAACAACGAATCGACAATACAAGTTAGATTACACAATTTATGGTTAGACAATAATGAAGCACCATACAAAATCAATTGTTCAGTTATTTTATTTTAGAATTTAAGTAATAGGATAGTAAATTAATTAATTAACAGTGTACTACAAATTTAGAAGTTTAGATAAGCAAAGCTTAACGAAGGTAAGATCCTCATCCATCCTCGCTCACCAAAGTATTTTTGATGGCTTGTTTGAAGGAGTTCTTACTTTTATAAATGAAAGGGTCAATCTCCGTGAAAATTTTATTGAAAGTGTCAAATATACGTGTCAGTACGGCATTTTGCCCGTATTTGGTTTTATGACAAGGAACAGAAAAAAGATTAGTATGACGTGTGCGTCGACGAGGGACGCACAGTGACAGCCTCTCTGTTAATTCCGGACAATCTAGTCGGCCATGCAATATATCGTACAACAGCCCCATATCCAGCATTGTGCGCCTTTCTTCTAGTGTCATTAATTTTAGTTCGCGACAGTTGACTTTGTAATCAATATTGCATATTTTCAGTTTAAAATTTAAGAATTTTAAAAATTTCCTCTGGATACCTTCTATCCTGTTTTTGTGTAGACTGTAAATAGGTGACCAAATAGGACTAGCGTACTCTAAAATGCTACGGACATAAGCGTAATATACGATTTTAAAACTAGTAAGGGATGTGAATGGCTTGCAGGTTCGAATGACGAAACCTAGATTCCTATAAGATCTATTAACCACATTATCGACATGATGTGAAAAAGACATGTCCGCATCCAACAGGACCCCCAGATCGCGCACCACCTCTGCCCTCTCAATTACAACGTCGTTAAATTTATAGTTGAAAATAATTGGATTCCTTTTACGGGTGAAACTAATACATTGGCATTTATTTATACTTATGTTTATATTGTTGCGGGTGTAATAGGACATAAGAGTATCAAGATCTTTTTGAATAGCCATGCAATCAGAAATAGAATTAACTTTTAGAAATATTTTCTTGTCATCGGCGTATAAAAGGTGTTGTGCATAGCTAAAGCAATTTTGGATATCGTAAATATATGCGTTATAGAGGAGAGGACCAAGGTGGGAGCCCTGAGGGACTCCTGAGGGAACAGAAACAAAGTTTGAGCAATATCCGCCTAGTATCACTGCCTGCGAGCGGTTAGAAAGATATGATATAATCTATTTCTTCCGGAGGCGGCATGGAGGTGCCTGAATCCTAATGCATTCCCCTCTGGGAAAAAAGGAGAAACCACTCTCCCTTAACTACAGAAGTATTAATGCAATGAAACATTTGTGTTCATGAACATGTCTGTTTGTATTGATCTGGGTGTTTTCTATGTATAATATTATTATGTGTTTATTTACAAAAAAAAAATCTAAGCAAGTTTATCAGTTGTCTAGTATCCATAGTACAAGCTTCGGCTTAGTTTGGGGCTAGGTGGCGCTTTGTGGCCCAGCGTGGCATGTCTTGGGTTATTTATTTAATTTAATAGTCACCAGATATAGGTTGTGTGGCCGTGTCGCTTATAGAAGTGGGTTCTACAGGCAAGAACCCATACTTGAATAGTATTGAAGTCGACGCTGATGCCACTACTGTAGTACTTGAAGAACTTCCCACTGCCGCAGTATAATTGCCTGGTATTGCAGCTGGCACTTTCACAACCTTTAAAATAAAATAAATAAATATTTATTAATATACTAGCTGTGCCGGTGCTAAAAAATAACGAACTTCCATAAAATAGAAGAAATACCTAATGTCAAGTACTCAAAACAGTTGAATTTATGTGCACAACTTATTTTTAACTAGCTGTGCTCGCGACTTCGTCCGCGTGGAATAGTATTATAATTTTTCCCCGTTTTTTTTTACATTTTCCAATATTTTTTCGCTCCTAATAGTTGTAGCGTGATGTTATATAGCCTAAAGCCTTCCTCGGTAAATGGTCTATTCAACACAAAAAGAATTTTTCAAATTCGGACCAGTACTTCCTGAGATTAGCGCGTTCAAACAAACAAACAAACTCTTAAGCTTTATAATATTAGTTAAGATAATTTATTTATTTACTGTATCTATTATAAATGCAAAAGTTTGTTTTGGATGGATAGATATTTCTTACACTTTCACCAAAAAATAACTGAATGGATTTCAATGAAACTTTACTGTAATATAGCGTAGGTATACGTTGAAATAACACATTAATATGATTTATAGAAATACTAGCTGCCGCCCGCGGCTCTGCCCCCGTGAACATTCTAAAATATAGCCTATGTGTTAATTCAACGTATAAGCTATATTACTGTAAAGTTTCGCTAAAATCCGTTCAGTAATTAATACAGGAACAAACCTCCATCAAAACAAACTTTCGCATTTATATTATTAGTAGGATATACACGGGCGGAGCCGCGGTCTCTGGCTAGTATTTTATACTTACAACAGCTGTAGGTAAGTCTACTATAACTTCTGTCTTCGGCTTGGAGCCACCAGGCGCCGTAATGTCTACTTTGGGGCTTGACCCGGACACAGAGACGACCACTTCTGGTATACTGGGATCGACTGGTATCTGAAAATGTGTTTTAGTGTTGAATCCTCAATGAAAATTTCAAATCAAATGTTATCATCATCAGCCTATCGCAGCCCACTGCTGGACATAGGTATGCCTCTCCAGCTGTTCACCACTTTGGGTAAACACCTGGAGGCTTTATCCATAATCTGAAGAATTGTTTGGTTTACGGCCTGCAGCTGAGTTTCTTCATCACACCGCACGTTACTGATTGCAATTCCTTGTAATCTCATGTAGTTTCCATGGTTGGCGATCCTCCACTGTACGTTTTAAGAGAATTTTCTTGCCTCCCGCTACAGTTTTGTAGAATCAATTTCCCGTGACAGTGTTTCCGAACAGCTAGGACTTGGTAACCTTAAAAAAACGAGCGTATTCCTATTTAAAAGGCCAGCAGCGACCCCAGAACTCGATTTGAGTTGCGGATGTAAAATTGTCACGCTGGGCAGGCAGGTTTGCGATCGCAGGGTGTAGCTTCCCGCCCCGGTTACGCTACGGAACGTCATCAGCCTATGGTGGAAGAGGGCAGGCCCGCCGCTAGCGGTTTGAACGCCGGTGTGCAATTCCTATCGTGCCGCCCCTATCTAACTACAAAACCTAGGTGTTTATAAAAATGTAAAAAAAATGCTGTACAGTGAAAAACTATGTTATATTAAGTTATTTTATACACGATAGATACACTAATACGACATTAAATGAAAAAATGAAGGCAAAAAGGTGCAGTTTATACATATTATGTAGGTAATAAGTACGTCAACATTCTCTTGACATTCAGAGTCCCTATTTTCTGGTTTGCTAAAACATTTCTCAAGAGACCCCGCTAGTTTTTTTTTCTCTGTATCTTTTTCTCGTTTTTGCCGTCGAAATTGAGCTCCTGATTTTTTTTTCCTTTTTTGCGGTTCCTGGATTTTTTTTGAAAAAGTTTAGTATACGGTTGTACAAAAGTAACTTAAATCCCAAAAGGGGGTCGATCATTCCACCCATTATTGCGAACAACCTTTACTAGGGGGTCAACACTGAAATCGCGAAAAAAAATCAGCTTTTCCATACATTTTGTATGGAATAGTTATTTTTTTTCGCGATTTCACCGTTGACCCTATGGTAAAAGTTGTTCGTATTTATGTGTAGAATGAGTCCCTTTCGGGATTTAAGTTACTTTTGTTACACCCTGTATAGGTATAATTTTAATATATTTTTTTTATAAATCTTCACTCTTAAGTTGTATAACAGAAAAAAATACCCTTTAAATCACAATAATAATCACAATACTACTGCGAAAAAAAAATGTTCAATAACTACTGCACACAAATGTAATGGAATAACTAATTTTTTTCACGACTTCAGAGTTGACCCCATAGTAAAAGTTGTTCGTATTGATTAGGTGGAATGTCCCACTTTCGTTACTTAAGTTACTTTTGTTACACTCTGTATTATTTTTAAATAAATCTTTACTTTTAAGTTTTTTCAGTAAAATTACCTTTAAACTTTACATAAATACCTGCTGTTTATACGAATGCGCCCATATGCTGATTAATTAAACAAAGACACTTACCATAATTATGATTTTTAGCGCCGACGGATAATATAAATAATTTTCTAATTGATTTTTATAGTCACACTTCGCACAAAAATATACAGAATATTATTAATTTTAAGTACCCTGGACCGTTTCCGGATCTCACATTAGGGCTATAACAAAACAATTGAAGTTTGTTGTTCACTCACATCACTTTCGCAATTTGTGTTAAATAAATAAAAACAAAGAAATAAGAATATAATTTTAAGGGGATTTCCCCTGATATCTGTGGGATTTCCCTATTTCGCATAGAGCACGATACGGATTAACTTTGTTCTCATGAATTTCAATAGATGGCGCTATGTAATGCTACGATATAAAAGAAATGTTTGGGCGCCGTTCATCATATTATTTTTATAAGGATAATCTTTTTAGTATTGTGAGGTGACAATGTCTGAATTTTAGTCAATGATTGTCTGATTTGCCGCCCCCCTGAATGAGCCGCCCGCGTGCATTGCACGCCTTGCACGCCCGCTTACGGCGGGCCTGGAAGAGGGCTATGTCCAGCAGTGGTCTGCGATAGGCTGATGATGATGATAGGTACTCACAGATACATTGTGGCCATACCCGGCTGGTAAAGTTGTTGCGAGGACTACAGTTTTCGGGCTTCTTACAGTTTCTGCTACGTACTTTAAGATCTGTAAAGAAGCACAATAAAAAAAGCATAAGGAAGCCAATAGGAGTGTAAATAGAATTGTCGAGCCGCTATAAAAAAAAAAAACAAATACGCTATTTTAATCAATTCTTCATAAGTAAATATGCTGTTATTAGAAAGACTGAATGTTGTGTTGGAATTGTCGGGCTAAAAAATTCATTTTTTTTTAACAAAAATAACCGACTTCAATGTATACTAAGGGAGCGGCTTATCAACTTTACGCTCCAAACCAACCTCACTTTCCCGTGGTGCATCCTGCCAAATAACACAGACCGATGACGGGCAGCAGCGTCACCTGAGCGAGAAGCTACGCCCTGCGATCGCCAACCCGCCTGCCCAGCGTGGCGATTATGGGTATATATCCTTCAGATGTTGGCCCTATCTGGTGAACTATCGCATCGCACTATCATATGGACACCAGCCTATCAGCCACATCAGCCTCGATAGGCTGATCCGATGATCAGCCAATCAAGGCTGATGATAATGATGATGATGATGATCAATCATCAGCCTATCACAGTCCACTGCTGGGCATAGGCCTCTCCAGTTGTTCGCCACTGTGGTCAAACATCTGGAAGGCTTAACCCATAATCGCCACGCTTGGCAGGCGTGTTGGCGATCGGAAGGCGTAGCTTCTCGCTCCGATAACGCTGCTGCCCGTCATCGGCCTGTGGTATTTGGCTGCGTCTTCAATCGTGATGGTATACCGCCGCAAGTCGGTTGCATGCGCCACGTTTGTTATTTGGCAGGATGCACCACGGGCAGGTGAGGGTGGCTTGGAGCGACTACTGTTGTCATATCTACTACCTACTGTGTAATTACCTCATCCACATGGTTCTTTCCAATGTGGAAAACTTGCCCCAATGTAGCCTCCGCTAATTTATAGTAGGCCTTGAATTGAACTTCATCCTTGTCTGAATTACATTTTCCGGTTAGCAGGAAAATAATCTGAAATGAAAGATATTTTTAGAAATTTGACTGACTCGGTGGCTCAATTGGTAGTGACCTCTGCCTTCTGAGCCAAGGGTCGTGGGTTCGATCCCCACACATTACAAACATTTGTGTGCATGAACATGTCTGTTTGTATTGGTCTGGGTGTTTTCTATGTATAATATGTATTTATTTACAAAAAAAAATGTATTGTTTAGTACCCATAGTACAAGCTTCGGCTTGGTTTGGGCCTAGATGGCGCTGTGTGGCCCAGCGTGGCATGTCATGGCTATGATCGAACCCACGACCCTTGGCTTAGAAGGCAGAGGTCACTACCAATTGAGCCACCGAGCCAGTCGGATTATGATTCCGAATCCGAGCGGTTACAAAGTTAAGGGCGAGGCGAAGGTGAGAGTGACACTGTGCGTTTAATTAGAAATAGACTGCCACTTTAACTCTACGAATAGGTACGGAACTGAAGTGTCAAACCGTAATGTATACCGTACAGGGGTCGGTACGATTTGTAGCCAAATTTAGACAATTTTACCTGTGAATGTTTTCGAACTGCTAAGTTTTGAACAGTCTCCAAGAGGGCTGCGTCTTTGGCCGTAGCGTCGGTATATACGTATAGGTACGATCCGGGCAGACTCTCCTTCAAAGCCAGCATTATTCCGGCCATGGATAACTCTGGGCAGTCACCGCCTCCGTAAACTTTTATGGAATTCAAGTGCCTCTTGAAAAGATCTCTGTCTCGCGTTTTAACTAGAAGTTTTCCGGATACTGAAAGGAAATAAGAAAACATTCCTATCAACAAAAGTATGTGTAATATGAATCTTACTACTTCAAATTACAAATGCGAAAGTTTGTTTGGATTTATGGATGATTGTTATTCTTTTAAGGGAAAAGTACCAAACGGATTTTCATGAAAAATTTACAGAAATATAATAATAAATAACCCAAGACATGCCATGCTGGGTCATACAGCGCCGTCTAGCCCCAAACTAAGCCGAAGCTTGTAATACGGGTACTCGACAACTTATAAACCACGAAGCAAATTTGCTCCGTGTATTAACTACATCCTACATACAGTTAAATTGTTGATGCATGCAAAACTTGCGTTTTCTTAGAAATTTCTCGAGTATAAATTTCTTGGAATGAATAAATTATTTAATGTAAATAGGTACATTATGTACAACTTATACAAAGTGTTTACAAACATGGGCGCGTTAACAATATTGTTACTACACTAGCTGTGCCCGCGACTTCGTCCGCGTGAATAGAATTTCGTCCCCTATTTTATCCTTTGAGGATAGAATTGATCAAAATCCTGTCTTAGCGGATGCCTACGACATAAAATCTACCCGCATGTAGGGTTTGGAGCGAAAAGTTTTTTTATATAATATGGGTTTGCGCTTGACTGCAATTCACCTGATGGTAAGCGATATCATAGTCTACGATGGAACGCGCTCATCCATCAAAAACCGGTTCACTCTCGTTGTGAAAATCGGAAGATTGTATGTCTCGGGGAACAAGGAGCCTGGCAAAGAGTTCCATAGTTTGGCCGTTTTTGTACTGGTGATGTCGCTGCGCACAGTGCGTCTCCTTAGGGACATATGCGGAAGACCAGCGTCACGACGTCTCTTGTCGCCGCTACATACTCGTATACTGAGAATTTTGTCCTTTTCAGTGACATGTTATTTTATTATGAATGTTATTGTCTTAGCATAAGTTCATTATTTGTCACTGAATAAACATATTTTCTTTCTTTCTTTCAAAAGATTGATCATAGCCGCAGCGTCTTGGGTCTCTCTTTAGCTTTCCATCAGGCAACAGGTCGCCTTATGCTGTGCCAATATTTAAATAATCTATGTGTTTTCGAGCAATGTAGGTAAAATGAGACTAGATACCGTAATAGGTAAGTTATTATTACTAATTACAAAAAACGGGCTAACGGCCGTATTCACAAACGTTACTATGCATCGCGCGAAAGCACACACAGGTACCCAAAAAACTATAGGATTTTGGGCACTGTGCGTGTAAGCCTGCCAGGCTTAAGCCCATGACATGAGAGACATGTTTGGCTTTTTGCGGTCACGTCCGGCCAAATATCTACGTGTTTGGCCTGTCCAGCTTTTGTTAGGCTTTTTGTCAGAGTGCGATTCGTACGACGATGGGCGGACGAGCGTCCGAGCGGACAAAAGATCAAACTGTTGCCGCGCGCGGCGCGTACTCCATCTTCGATCTCATTATCACTTTGCATCACGTAAATACCTACTTTTTTCAAAAGCCCAGCAGTAAAAACATTATCATCATCATCATCAGCCCACATCAGTCCACTGCTGGACATAGGCCTCTCCCAAAAACATTATGTTTGGCAATAAAAAAATATGTCCGGCTTTTAGGGCAAAATGTCCGGCCTTATAAAGTCCGCAGTCCGGCCTTTGCATTTTATGGCCTGGAAACCTTATGTATGTGTCTGCGCGTCGCATAGTAACGTTTGTGAATACGGCCGTACTTTACAAATCTAACGAGAAAATTGTTAATGAGAAAAAGAACACAAATTCGTATTAAAATAACGGAAAACACTTACCAGGGTCGTTAAAAGTCACTAGATTGAAATCTTCTATCTGCGAAGAATTTGTATTTAAGACCATATCAAACACTAAGTTTGCAGATATTTTGACCCCTTCTATGTCATCTCCCATTGACGCTGTGTCGTCTATCACAAACGTGAGGCTACTTTTCGTCATTTTCCCTAATGTTAATTCTATCAAAATCAAAACTAAATAAATAAAACATTTCCAATCCATTGTTTTCAGATTAAAAATTGATCACTTAAAACACAACAGGACTGCTTGAAGTCGAATTAACACTGAATGCACAAGTTATTATAGCTACTCCGCTATCTACTAAGTAAGGTTACAATAAGTTCAAGCTAACGAAATTGGATCTATGGAATCCCCCACATGCGAAATAAATTTATCTTATCTGCACGTATGCTTCAAGTCGTAAAACGTTTAAACATAAGTTTATAAACTCACTAACTGTGCCCGCGGCTTCGCCCGCGTTTATGTAGGTAGGTGTGTCACTGAAGTATTTTTCATTCTTTTGTTCGCAATAAAAGATAGCCTATGTTCTTTCTCAGGGTCTAAAGATAGTCTGTGCCAAATCTCATCAAAATCGGTTGAGAGGTACAAGCGGGAAAGCGTAACAGACAAACATACAGAGTTATTTTCGCATTTTTAAGATTAAGTAGGTAGGGACAGTAAGTTTTATTCGAATTAATAAACTTGATAAATACGAGTATAAATTAATTTAATTAATGAAATCGACTGACGGATTTTAGTTCGTACTTATATGCGGACACGGGAGGAACAAATGGGAAGGATTTATGTTGCAAAAATACGCGATCCGTCCGTCGAACGATCGTTTTCAATTGTTATAGGGACCCTAGTTTTTAGGGTTCCGTAGCCAAAATGGCAAAAACGGGACCCTTATAGATTCGTCATGTCTGTCTGTCTGTCTGTCTGTCCGTCCGTATGTCACAGCCAGTTTATTCCGAAACTATAAGAGCTACATTATTGAAATTTGGTACGTAGATGTATTCTGTAAACCGCATTAAGATGTGACAATGAAATCAAAAAAAAATCCAAAATTTTTGGGGTTCCCCATACATAGAACTGAAACTGAAAAATTTTTTTTTCATCAAACCTATACGTGTGGGGTATCTATGGATAGGTATTTGAAAATGATGTTGAGGTTTCTAACAACATTTTTTTCTAAACTGAATAGTTTGCGCGAGAGACTCTTCCAAAGTGGTGAAATGTGTGTCCCCCCCCCCTTAACTTCTAAAATATGGGCATGATAAAACTGAAAAAAATATATGATGTGTATTACTATAAAAACTACTAACGAAATTTGGTTTGAATGAAATCTAGACAGTAGTTTTTTTTAAACGTCATAAATCAAATTACCTAATTTTTTCATTCAATCATTGGTACGGAACCCTACGTGCGCGAGTCCGACTCGCACTTGGCCGGTTTTTTTTAAAAAAGTATTTTGTATAGATAATAATGTTTTTTATACATATATTGTTGACGATATACGAGTAAGTATAATGTGAGTATAATGCCATCCGTCGGGAATTCCCCGGATTTATCCTAGTTTGGAGGAAGTCCCGGGGCCGACAGGAAGGGCCTTTTTAAAAGTAAAACCGTTTAAAACCCTCACACTAGGTACTGTTGTCAATGAATATTTGTTTTTTTTAAATAAGTAGTAAATTGAAATAAATCTTAGTCACCATCATCATCATCTATAGCCTATTACAGTCAGACATAGGCCTCTCCAGTTGTTCGCTACCTAGGCCAAACTTCAGGAAGATATACCTACCCATAATCGATCGCCAACCCGCCTGCCCAGTTTGGCGATTATGGGTATATCCTCCAAATCTTAGTACCACCTAAATTTTGTTTTGTGATCTTTTGATCTTTCAAGAAATAATGCTTCGAGTTATGACTTCTTCCAGCATTCGGTACATCGGGACAGTTCGTTACATCAGAATTTGTCATAGATCTCCTATGATGTAGCTAATACTAGTGTATCTATTTTTAGTCCATATTTTAGATTATAAACATATATTGAACACGTATTTTTCCTTTACACACAAAATAACAAAGATACAAGGCATCAAAATTTAAAAGAGGAGGTCTCTGACTTTACTTTGAGAGAGAAATCTCCCACTATTTGACGTCACGCGTAATTTTAACGGGCTATAACTTTGTCATTTTTGGTCTAATTTGTAAATGCAAAATGTCTTTCAGTTTAGAACAATCTAAAAGACGGACTAATTATTTTTTTTACGGCAACAAGCCTATTTGTCGATTTTATGGTCGTTCGAGGAAAGGCGTCCGAATTCGAGTAGGAGACCCACAATTTAAGTAAAGTAAGTTTCTATTAAGATAGAAGGAGCTCGGTGGCGCTGCGGTCTTGTTCGCTTAACAATGATCGCAACGTTGTGCAACCATTGGCGCGGTCAATCCGATGATAGGTGATCAAAATTTGACACCGATTTCCTCCGTGCTTCGGAAGGCACGTTAAGCTGTTGGTCCCGGGTGCTATCTTTACCAACTCAGATAGCAGTCGTTACATCATACCAGAGATGATGATAACTCTGACGCCTAAACTGGGAATGGGTATAGCTTACCCTAAGTGTTGCGGAGGTCTGATGGCAGTCGCTCTGTGTAAAAGCTTAGCCCTCGCCAAATCTCTCAGTTTGGGAAGCCGACCCTGAGACAATCGGGAAAAAGGCTAGGATGATGATGAAGTTTCTATTAAGATAAGTACTGAAAAGGGCACGAGCATTAAATTACATTATTGACGATGGTGATTACATAGTTTATTATAAAAAATATTACTTAACAGATACATAGTATGGTGAAAGAATTCATTAATTTACTGTAAGTTCAAATTTTATCTTATCATTAGCCACTTCATTGTCGGCTATACATAAGTAGGTGCCTTCGTTGGCCTTCGACACTCTGCTCAAATATAGTAGAGCATTTGGCCAGGTCCCCCTGAAATTAACAAAATAAAATAAATAAGCAAACTAATTAATTAATAAATAACACGAGACATGCCACACTGGGTGACACATGACGGTGACACTACTAGACAACTAGATTTTACTTTGATATTTTTTTTTTGTAAATAAATAATAGATATAAATAAATAGATAACCCGAAATACGCCGGGCCTACGAATTACGGAATAAAATAAATAATAATAATAGCTGGGCCATCTAGACATAAACTTAGGTTGTACTATGGGTACTAGACAAACTGATAAATGTACTTAGATAATTTTTTTCATAAATAAATACGTTCTATGGACAGTGTTAACACCCAGACCAATACAAACAGACATGTTCATGCACAGTAATGCATGTACTAAGCGGGGATCGAAACGGCAACCAATGTTTCATATACATCGTTGACTACCGCTAAACTAAGGCTCTCCCCACATTTATCGACGCGGAATCAGCTAACGCAGGTCAAGAAAGCGTTTATGTCTATGATATAATGCTAGGTTTACACGCGTGCCACGCAGCCCGGGAAGCAGCCTGGCAAGCAGCTTGGCGAGCAGCCCTGCCCTACACACTGCGCACGCACGTGCACATTCAAACAGACGAACAGCCCGTTCTCATGCTTGTGCTTGTGTTTGTGCCCGTTGAATGTCGTATTAAACGCGAGCGTGTAAGGGCGCATCTACTGCGCTTATGCGTGCAGATACAGCGCGTATAAGCGCAGTAGAGGCGCGTTTCACAATCGCCCCGTGTGCTTAGGTTACTAGGTTGCGTTCGAATTGCGTTTGAAGCGCGTATACGCGCGTCACCTGCGCGTCGTCGGCGCGTTTAAAATACGCCGTGTACTATGGGCCTAAGAGTAACTAATGCCATTCGCATCGGCTCGGCTCAGACGACGTCGCGACGCCGGCCGACGGTGAAACGTATTTGAGTAAACGTAAAATGGTGACGCACTCGGCTTAAGCAGATTCCGCGTCGGTAAATGTAGGGAGACCCTAATGGCTCATTTAGTAGTGATCTCTGCCGTCTGAGCTAAGGGTCGGGACATGCTATCCCAAACCATCCCAAGCCATCTAGTCCCAAACTAAACCAAAACATGTACTTTGGGTATTATATGCTATGAGTATGGATATACAAGATGATTTTTTAATCACTATCTAAATTTTTTCTGGGCATTAGGTATCGTTAATAGAACCCATTTCTGCAAGAAAAGATATAATTCATAGTTTCACAACAAATTTATTGTCCCGAACCCATTATAAATTCCGCATGGTTACCATTTCTAGCTTAAATATTTAGTACGCAAAACGATAAACATCAATGGTATTACGAATTATGGTACGAATTACAGGTAAGACGGTATTACCGCGAGTATTACGAAATGGTTACCATGCGAAATTTATGATTGGTTCGGGACAATGAATTTGATGTGAAAATATGACCTATGTTTTTTTTTTACAGAAATGGGCTCTATTAACGATACCTAATGCCCAGAAAAAAATTGGATAGTGATTAAATAGTCACCTTGTATATTGGACGGGTATGAAATTATGTTAATGGTTTAACCTCGGATTAAAGCATTACCTGGATATAATGACGCTTCTATAATCTTTGGCAATAAATTTCCACTCCAAAGTTGGGGTCGGGTTGCCTAATACCCCTTTGCAGGACACACTCAGGACGTTTCCAACTTTTAATTCTATAACCTTTGATTTCTCTTCTAGTCGCTGGATATGTGGAGGTACTAAGATCATGGAAAAAATAAAAACAATTATAATACGTATAATACAAATGTAAAAACACGTTACATCAAGGGTCATTTCCCATGATTTTTTTTTAGTAGCTCGTCATAATGGTTTTCCATAAGCCTGATGGAAAGCGAAAGAGAAGAACAAGTTGCTGTAACAAAGGGCAATGAACTGGTCAGTTACCTGTCAGTTGCCACCGCCATGCCGGCCCAACCCTAACCCCCCACGAGCTTGGCGAGTTACTGTACTATAAAAAAAATCGTCTGTAGGTAGGGACCGTTCTAAGCGGAGGTCCGAGCCCCACTAGGGGGCGCCCTTACCTGTGTTGCTTAACTTACCTAGAGGTGAGAGCCTTCCGCTCACCAACAATGATGATGACAAGGCCCGCCTAGGCTGTCATCGTGTCATTTAGAAAAAAAACAGTCTCAGGGTTACCAGTAAGTCTAAAAAAATAGGTTTTTAAAGGGTCGGCGAAGCGCACGCGATGCCCCTGGTGTTGCAGGCGTTCATTGGCTGCGGTGTCCGCTTACCATCAGGCGGGCTAGCAGCCATTTTGTTAACCCTAGAAGTAGGTATAAAAAAAAGAAAAAACCACTACCGAAAATGCTGGCGGGCCAGGCATAATATGAAAGCATCGTGGCTTACCCAAAACATTCAAAGTGACCGTTTTTTGCACAGCTCCCAATCTATTTTCCGCATAACAAGTGTACTCTCCAGAATCTTTGGAAGACGCCTCAAACCTAAAAGTAAATCATTTATTTTATCGTTATACCTACTTACTAAATAATATTTGCTTACACTAAGGCCGGTTGGTTCTTGAATGCCTGAGCTGGTCGGTACCAACCGCTCGAGTGGTTGAAAAATCACAGACGCCTCGGGGCCACAAGGGAAGTGGGGGAGGGTGTCGAGAGCTCGACTGCTCTAGCGCAGTCAAAAGCAGTTATTACACTACCCGGTATTCAGGGACTAATAAGATGGTGGTCTAATAAGATTGAGGGTAAGTGTCCCGATTTAGGGCGATCGGGCTGCCTAGCTACCTAACCGCTCTGCCTATCGCGTAATGTAATAACATTTAGGGCGATTATCGCGTATCAACTGATTAAGGGACCGATTTTCAGAGTAGTGTAATAAGCGCCCATAAGCGCCGCACTATAGTTCATTCGCGTTAAGAAAATAGTGACTGACAGGTCACTGACAGGCCACTAGCCAATCAAAACGCTAGAAATTAAATTTTTGTTGTTCGCCACCTAGGGCAAACATCTGGAGGATATACCCATAATCGCCACGCTGGGCAGGCGGGTTAGCGATCGCAGGGCGTAGCTTCTTGCTCCGGTGACGCTGCAGCCCGTCATCGGCCTGTGATATTTAGCTACGCCTTCTATCGTGATGGTTACCGCCACCAGTCGGTTTGCCAGAGCCTCGTTTCTTGTTCGGCAGGATGCACCACGGGCAGATGAGGGTGGCTTGGAGCGAAAAGGTGATAGGTCGCTCCCTTACATCCCAATGATGGTTTAATATATACTTACCTGAGTGTATTCTGGTCATCAATAGTATGTCTCTCCTCTAGAGGTATAACAACGTCATCCTGTTTTATTTCCCACCAGACGTTCGCTTTAGGTATGGCGTGCACATCACATTTCAATTCGACCATATTATGTTCGTCAACAGATTTAACACCTTCTGCGAAATTCGTTATTTCTGGAGGATCTGTCAATAAGTAAAGGTTCTTAAGGCCCCTAGACGATCAATAATATTGCGCAATATTTCAAGTGGTGCAATTTATTTGATTGCTTAGGCTAAATACTGAAGATTGCTCAATGATTGAACAAAAGTTTGAGCGAATTAAATTTTAATTGTACCATATTTTTCCACTGTTACGTGTACGGGTATTGACCCTGACGTGTAGAACAAATTGCAAAAATTGCGGAAAAAGAAAACATTGAGCATTTCGTACTTTTGGTCCAATATAATTGATCGTTCGGACGCAAAACACATATAAATACCATACAATACATTAAAGAGTAAATGTGCTATGTCCCTAAGTGTGTTTAGTCCCTAATGAGGGTTTACAAAATAAAATTCCTGATATAACACTATCATAAATGTGATTGGTCAGATACTTTATAAATGTCACTATCACGTCAAAATTAACCAATCACTTTACAGTTGGACCTGCTATCATTGCTATCATAAACCATCACATACGGTGATGCCATCTGGTGGATATCTTTATTCAGAAAATCTTCATTGAGAATACTTGTTATGATTTAAAGAGCGTGCTAGGTGGTTTGAATTTATTTCTCTACAGATTCATTATAAGTATATAGATGTTGTTACTTTGAGTGTTTGTAAACAAGTAGCAGTCAAAACACAATAGACATTAAAATATTAAAATTGAATATAAGAACATGCCAAAAAGAATATGCCAAGGTATAAAGAAAAATAAACTGTATAAAAGAGTACGGTACAACCGAGATTAGGCTATATCTATATAGATATAGCCTAATCTCGGATTGTAGATATCTACAACAAAACTTACAATTCATGATGACAGATACGTCCTTATGGTCTTCTCCCACCACGTTGACACCCACGCACGTGTACAAGCCCATGCGTTCAGTCTTCCCAAGTATGTTCAATGCGTCTCCTGTCAAATAAATATCATCACGGGCAGTGCCGACTTCCCATCTTTCCACGTCCCCTTCTTCATTTTGATACCTCCAAATTTTTTGCGGTCTGGGATTTCCTCTTGTAACTCTGAAATTGAGATAGAACAGTTTGCACCACCTTTCCCTTTTCTTTAGCTATTGTCCTCTACCTGAAGGTTGTCTGGAAGAGATCGCTCCCAGCGATAAAACCGCCTACATTGCACTATATGTCTGTATACTCTTTCCTGTATATGTTTTGTTTTGTGCAATAAAGAATATCTATCTATAGAACATCTGATATGCAATTCTAACACCTGTATTCACAAACATTGCTCGTATTACTACCTATGCGACGCGCGAACGCACAGCTACCTAAAACCTATTCATAGACAACACTTGAGTGCCGGTTGCCATTGTAATAGGGAATATGCATGAAAAATAGTTTCAGGTATTTACTAATTTATCGTAAAATAGATCAAAATCTACTACGAACAGTGAAAACAAAATCAAAATTGGTTGAAAAATGGGCGAGATACAGTCATTGAAAGTGAATATATCCGTCTCTCTCTCGCGAAACAGATTTTTCTATGGAGTTAGTACGGCGCTTACGGTACGTGACGTCAACTACCGCATCGGATCTCTCTGTCTAATCAATAACTTTAACGCTTTATAACTCGCTTAATAGAAAAGATAGTTTAAAAATTCTTCGATATTTATGTATCTGGAAGACAAAAGATCTCAATAAATCCATAAAAAAAAGTCATGCATATTCCCTATTGCCTTGCTTACCATAGTGTTGTAGGTTTCATAAATGAGTATTTTTGGAAATACGATTTAAATTAATCAATTTGACAATTGATAATCAAAAGAAGGGGTAAGGTGACCCTTACCCCTTCTTTTGATTAGACATCCTCTACCCAAAGGTTGTGTGGAAGATATCGCTTAAAGCGATAAGACCGCCTAACTTGTACGTCAATATATCATTGTATTTAGTTATAAGGCAAATGTTTGGTGTGCAATAAAGTATCTATCTATCTACGTTCATGTGATTGTAAGGTCTACGGACTTTAAATTGTAACTTATTGTAGTCTGGAACATACACATTTAAAAATAGTAACTACCGAGTTTCTTGCCGTTTCTTCTCGATAGAAATCTACTTTCCGAACACGGCGGTAGCTTCCTTGAAATTGCTTTTATTCATTACTTTTTACATTATTTTTTACTTGACGATTCATAAGTAATTATTTTAATTCTTTGTGAATAAAAGTACTCATAATGACATTTTCTTTATGCAAGAGGCGGGACCACGAGTATTTGCTTCGTGGGCGGGACGGCAGACGAGCAAGTGTGATGACTGATGGTAAGCAGTCGACACCGCCCATGGACACCCGCAACTCAAATCGAGTTTTGGGGTCGCTGCCGGCCTTTTAAATATGAATACGCTCGTTTCTTGGAGGTTTCCAAGTCGTACCGTACGTGTCAGAAAAAGCGAAAAAAGAAATATCAAGGACCTAAAACTCTGTGGTAGAAGAATTATTGATTAACAAATTATCATTATTAAATCGCAGGCACCAGTTAACTATTAATTATTGATAAAACAATAGTTTTCAGTAGATTCTAATTTGAATGAATGAATGAAATAATGTTTATTGCTAATTGGTTAGATACGTAATTGATAAACTATGACAACTTAACATAATAACTTATGTACTTTACAACTAGTAAAGGGGGATTTTTTTTTATTTATTTATTTTTTTTTTTTTTTTAAAATCTTACCTGCACTCTATTTGACTCCATTGTCCTGGTTGCAAAGCTACCTCGGTTTGATTTACTTCCACCTCCGGTGCTTCTGTTAAAGTAATATAGGAAGTTCAGTTAGAATAAATTAATAAATAAAATAACCCAAGACATTTATTTATTTATTTAAACTTTATTGCAAAAAATGGTACAAAAGGCGAACTTAATGCTAGGAGCATTCTCTACCAGTCAACCCTTGGGTCATGCAGAGAGCAGATTTGTTGTGCGGTGAGTGTACAAAAGGAAACACAATAAAAGAAAATACATTATTTATATAAAAAACTAATATATGGAAATATAACCCAAGACATGCCACGCTAGGCCACACAGCGCCGTCTAGCCCCAAACTAAGCCGAAGCTTGTACTATATGTACTAGACAACTGATAAACTTACTTACCTATATACTTTTTTTTGTAAATTAATACATATTATACATAGTAAACACCCAGACTAAATACAAACAGACATGTTCATGAACACAAATGTGTTGTACTGTGCGGGAATCGAACCCACGACCCTTGGCTCAGAAGGCAGAGGTCACTGCCAAATGAGCTATCGAGCCAGTCAGAAATATCTTTTTTTTTGTATATGGACTCTATCACGCGTATATAGAGTTAACGCGGATAATTTGCCAATGTCAAGTCATTAGAGAGACACGTCAAAACACAGTTGGCCGGTAAACTGGGGCTATACTTTCCTGCCTTGATGCTACTGATAGATAGAAAACATATACGATCCGATCTCGCAGAGAGACGCCGAGCATAGCCCTTTCCATAGCTCGCTGAGCGACGAGAAGCTACGCCCTGCGATCGCCAACCCGCCTGCCCAGCGTGGCGATTACGGATACCCGTGCACCTGGAGGATGTCCATCCTTGAGGTGGAGGTGTTTGCCCTAAGTGGCGTACAAGTGGAGGGGCCTATGTCCAGCAGTGGACTGCAATAGGCTGATGATGATGATGATGATCTATCGAGACGAAACGGCAAGAAACTCTACAGTTTTGAATGCCAATTTTTCTTACAATATATGTCATCTCTCAGTTTGGGAAGCCGACCCTGAGACAATTGGGAAAAAGGCTAGGATGATGATGATGATGATTTGTCATCAGGCGGGCCATCTTGGTGGTATCTACAAAAAAAAATCAAATGAAACTTGTGTAAACTTACCTAAACCAGAAATAGATACTTCAGCGGCATAGCTTTCAGACCTCTCAGAGTTTCTTACTTCACATCGATACGTCCCGACGTCATCCTGGGCCATATTCCTTATCACCAAAGCGTGTTCGCTGGTGACAACTTCGACATTGTCCGAATACTCGACTAAACTGTCGTTGTGGTACCATTTGACTTCCGCTTCCGGATAAGCGTTTACTTCACAATAAAGCTTTCCTTCCGTACCATATTCAAACGTTTCATCTGTAAGAAACGTTGTATTTTATGACATCACAACATATAAAGTAAACGCACACTAATACTAATACATAGACAAAGATGAACATAACTACGCTATATAATGCATCCTGTATCCCTTACAACAACTGTTAAGTTGTTGTAAGGGAGCGGCCTATCATCTTTTCGCTCCAAGCCAACCTCACCTGCCCGTGGTGCATCCTGCCGAACAACAAACGAGGCGCTGGCAACCGACTGGTGGCGGTATAACCATCACAATTGAAGGCGTAGTTAAATACCACAGGCTGATGACGGGCAGCAGCGTCACCGGAGCGAGGAGCTACGTCCTGCGATCGCCAACCCGCCTGCCCAGCGTGGCGATTATGGGCATATCCTCCAAATGTTTGCCCTGAGTGGCGAGTAACTGGAGAGGCCTATGTCCAGCAGTGGACTGCAATAGGTTGGTGATGATGATGATTAACAGTTGTACCATTAGACTAGACTAGGCTGTTGTGACGTCACTACATAGTATTTTTTTATATAGTAGATTGACATAATGGCTTCCCTACGCCTGGTGGAAAGCGGAGAGAAGCCCCAAATCGCTGTAACAAGAGGCAAGTAACTGATTACCTGTCAGTTGCCAACGACAAGCCCCCAAGTTTCATGATCTAAAATACGGACTAAATATACCTAAGGTAATTATTTTGAGTCACAAAACATCCCTATTATGTACCTTTGGGCGTCTGCACGACATTAAAGTGAGGATTGATACGCACTTCGATGCTTTTCACATCCTCACCCTTCGCGTTCTTAGCTGAACAGAAGAATTTTGATCCACCCACGACTCGAACTGTGGCATAACTCAAGTACGTAGCAGGCATTTCCAGCAGATACTCCTGAAAGTTTAAAGATGGCAATTAACGCGTGGCGGTTCACAGGGAAGTTTTAGCAACTGACACTAACGTATGGTAGTGGAATTGATGCAGTGGAAATGCGAGCGGTTAGAAGCATGCTAGTGAGTGATAGGATTAGAAATGAAACGATAAGGGGCTGCGCAGACGACAGACTTTTTGTGCGATAGAGTCCGCGTCTGAGACTTTTAAAAAGAGCATCTAGGTCCATACAGCTCTGCCGACAGAATGATCGAAGATGTGCGTTGAGTCTGTGAAATATCCGCGACAGATTTTTGCACGTCGTGTACGTTACTGCTTAGAATTGCATCACAGACTAAAAAGTGCGTCACGGATAGTCTGGCGTCTGCGCTGCCCCTAAGAGAACTATGTGGTTTGCAAGAAGATGTAGTCACTATGATTGAGAAAGGTAAGCTTAGATGCAGGTAGAGAGGACGGATGAAAGTAGATTAACCAACAAAATATATGGCGAGAGCAACTAGCGATGTAAGGGAGCTACCTAATTATCTTTGCGCTCCAAGCCACCCTCACCTGCCCGCGGTGCATCCAGTCGAACAACCGAGGCTCTGGCAACCGTAAGGTGGCGGTATAGCCACCACGATTAGCGAAGTAAATAATACCACAGGCCGATAACGGGCAGCAGCGTCACCGGAGCGTGGAGCTACGCCCTGCGATCGCCAACCCGCCTAACCACAGTGGCGATTGTGGCTAAAATCTCCAGATGTTTGACCAAAGTGATGAACTGGAGAGGCCATTTATTCTTCATCGAAGAATAATCTGGCTGGAGTATAATTGTCCTATATCTAGGGAAGAAGGTATTAAACAGAACTTACTTCGACATTCGATTGTATTTGTCCTGATTCAGATTCCCAACTGATATCTGGTTTTGGATAACCCTTCACTTTACAAGCCACCTTTGTCTCGGCTCCATAGTCAACTGATGACATTCCAAGATCGAGCATTTCCACTTCAGGCTTAGACCAATTTGGCTGAGTAACTGTAAACATTTAATTATATCAATCAATCAATTTAATATATCTCAAAGGTGACTGACTGACATAGTGATCTATCAACGCAAAGGCCTATGTACAGCAGTGAACTGCTACAAACTGCTATAAGCTGATAATGATGATATTTGTTTAATAGGTATATATGTCACCGGAAAATAGCAAGAATCGTAAGTTGATCAATTTCCTAGGTAGTTGATTAACTTCCGGAAAATAATAAACGGCAGTTGAAATGTATTATTTAACGTATGTATTTTAGTAAATTGATCATTTTACGGGGTCTTGCCGTAAAATCATCCGACGAAGGTGAGGTGAACGTTGATTGGTTCAATGGCTCACGTGGCGTGATCCCGGCAACCAATCAGGGAACAGTGTATTAATTTACGGGTAATAGTGCACCGTAGTTAAATAGTACATTGAGCAACGATTGGCCCATTTGAGGACGATTTTACTTGTGTCAAAATCGTAAATTATTAAATGACTGTCAGGCTACCGTAAATTGATCAACTAACTGAAATCCATTGCGTTAATTAATACATTTCAACTACCGTTTGTTATATTCCGAAAGTTAATCAACTACCTAGGAAATTGATCAACTTACGATTCTTGCTATTTTCCGGTGACATATATACAGCTTGCAAACTGTAACAAATGACGCAAAAACACAATAGCCTAGCTAAACTATGAGAGATATGAAAATGGTCTCTTAGCATAAATTATTCTGCCTGATGAGCATATTGTGTCAAGTCATGAAAATTCGAAGATTCTGGAACATTTGGTGTACCTAGAGGTCGTCATTATCATAAAGTCCACGCAAACGAGGTCACTGACACCAACTAGTAATATATACCCACAGATATATACAGGTAAATATCATATCTATAGGTAACTAAAATATTATTAGCAAGTATAGCAAACTAGTATACTACTTATCCTATCCACTTACCCTTGTTTTGCACCCACACGTATCTCATTGAAGATCTTATATCTTGATTTGATAGAGTATTTCTTGCGCTTATCTAAACATGTTGAAATATGTAATTAATAATGTTGAATGGTTATATATAAATAAATATATATCAGACAACATAACATACATTGCTCCGCACTTGTATTATGGGTATCAGAACAACGAAGGTACCATTTCCACTCGGGTTACCATCCGTCCAGGTTTCCCCGGATTTGTCTTAGTTTGAAAGGCGTCCGGGGTCCGTCCGGCCGGGGCTTTTAAAATTGTCCGGATAAAATCCGGACACATTTGAAATCGAAACTCAAATTCTTATAAATAAGCGATAAACCCACAATCAAGATAGCACGGCAAAATAATTAAAAATGACAAACACACAAAATGACAAAACGCTTATGAAGTTTTCATCACGACTCGCTACATATACGAAAAACCAAGATGGTCCATCGAACCGCGGTCCCCGAGCACGATCACCTAACTCGGCGGAAGTACTTCCACTTTTCCTAAGGACAAGTCTGTGGCTACAAAATGTATGAAAGGTTAATACGTACCACGCATGTAAAGTAGACACTGGATTCCACGAATAAAGTGGCAATGTAGTGCCCGGCTCGGATATTTGTGACGGGTAACGACACATTTCTCCCATCCTTAGATACAATTTCTAATGCCGTGACTTGTAAGTTTAATTCTAACGATACTATTATTAATACGTAGTTGAGACGTCCTGTAACAATCATGATTAGATCATAAAGTGATATCCGGAAAAAGAGAGGTAGGGGTAAGAGGTACCTGCACCCTATAGATTACCACAGGCCAAATGACCTCCGGGTCATGTTTCTGCCGGAGATCAAAATAATTGCATTATATTTTAGTCCGTATTTTAGGTCTTAAAAATATATTAGACACATATTTTTTCTTTTTTCGTATAAACAGGCGGGTCGTAGGCTTGTGTAGTATATAACAAAAATAAAAACAAAAAATAGGTAATAAAAACACAAGGCATCGAAATTTAGGAGTGGGAGTCTTTGACGTCACTCCGTGAGACAAAATGCCGCACGGCGTGACGTCACGCGTAATTTTAACGGGCTTTATCTTTGTCATTTTTGGTCTAATTCACAAATGGAAAAATATGTATCATTTTTGAACTAGCTGTGCCAGCGGCGCCGCACGCGTCGATATCGGGTTTCAAAAATAACGAACTTCCATAAAATGGTGCTTAAATTTTAAGTAGACCTCTAGATGCGAGAGACAGACAGACAGACAAAAATTTTATTGATTGCAATTTTGTTCTTTGTTGCATTTTCATTAATCATCCCCTGATAGTTATTTTGAAAATATATTCAATGTACAGAATTGACCTCTCTACAGATTTATTATAAGTATAGAAGATAGATAAGCTAAAAGACGGACTAATTACATTTTTTACGGCAACAAGCCTTTACAGGCTAGCAGGTTGATTGGTAACCGCAGTAGGTTTTATTTGTGCTTAAGTAAACGGGGTTGTAAGGGAGCGGCCTATCATCATTTCGCTCCAAGCGAACCTCACCTGCCCGTGGTGCATCCTGCCGAAGAACAAACGAGGCGCTGACAACCGACTGGTGGCGGTATAACCATCACAATTGACGGCGTAGCTAAATATGTACCACAGACCGATGATGAGAAGCTACGCCCTGCGATCGCCAACCCGCCTGCCAAGCGTGGCGATTACGGGTATATCCTCCAGATGTTTGCCCTGTGGCGAACAACTGGAGAGGCCTATGTCCAGCAGTGGACTGCGATGGACTGATGATGATGAAAAATTAAGCCAACTTACCTGGAATAGGTTGTAGAGAAGTTTCATGTACAATGTAAGGCATCGTCGGTGAAAAGCCGATATGATATGGGATATCAGTTTTTTTGTAAACTGATATATACGTGGCGCTCTTCGATCTGACCCTAAGTACATACTCTCCGCTGCTCAAGTTCTCTGCCAGCACCACCTGGAGCGGAAAATGTTAACCTCGTTCAACGCCGACCACATACTTTCAGAATTCCGAATCAAAATTCACGTTCGCAACAAAATTGCTCTACTTTCATACAAAATCAAAATACCTTTATTCACACAGACTTAAAATAAGCACTTATGAATCGTCAAGTAAAAAATAATGTAAAAAGTAAAATGTAAAAAGTAAAAATGTGAATAATAGCAATGTAAAAGAAGCTACCGCCGTGTTCGGAAAGTAGATTTCTACCGAGAAGAAACGACAATTCCCCTGCATTTCATAATATTTACTGTGTGGCTTGTATCATAATCCATTCACTAGATTCTTGGCAATGATTTTTTTTCCAAAAAAAAAAACTTTATACGGCTCTTCTGAACATTTCGCAAAATGGCGCTTGAATCAAATAGCCTTGGAACCGTCGATATGTGCATTCTTATTTCAATTCGGAACTTCGAACTTTTGCGGCCAGCCTATAGATAGATATCTATCGTGATCAATCCATCTATTCTGGATGGATATTTTTTTTTATTGCACAAGATAAAAAAATACAGAACAAAATATTTTAGACATCTTATGGTACAGTTTAGGCGGTCTTATCGCTAGTAAGCGATCGCTTCCAGATAACCTTCAGGTAAAGAAAGTTTAGTTTTCTGAACTCTCCAGAAAATGAACAAAACAAATAGATTAGTATAGCCTTTATGGGTCGGAGCGACCTATAAAGCCGATACTTATGTATTTATTTCTTCGCTCCATCGGATCTTTTCGCTCCAAGCCACACTTACCTGTCCGTAGTGCATCCTATTGAATAACAAACGAGGCTCTAGAAACTGGTGGCGTTATGGCGGCGTAGGAAGGCATAGCTAAATATCATGGACCGATGACAGCAGCGTCACCGGGGCGAGAAGCTACACCCTGCGATCGTCAACCCGCCTGCCCAGCGCGGCGATTATGGGTAAATCCTCCCTCCGTTGACCAAAGTGACGAACAACTAAAGAAGCCCTGTCCAACAGTGGGCTGCGATAGGCTGATAAAGGCTTGATAAAAAAAGTCATTACCTTCGCATTATCTGCGTCAATGACTGTTTGTACTTCTTGCGTAGTTCCCGCAGGATCGACGATCTGTAAAGATGGCCTGTCTCCGGACACGGCTACCAGGAATTCTCTCGTAAATTGATCCACTTTAATCTGAAACAGTAAATAAATATGAACCCCCATAATCACACCCCGACACATCCCGTGGGTGTCGTGGAATACGACTAAGGGATATCAGGAAACTTGCAGCGGAGTTTACCTAGGTACAAATAAAACCTTTGATTTTATTTCAATCCCACCGCGCCTGTCGCCCTCACCCTGAACTGAGATGCCGTTTTACGCCCCGCTACATGAACCCGCAAAATGAGGATGTAAGGGAGCGACCCATCATCTTTTCGCTCCAAACCAACCTCACCTGCACGTGGTGCATCTGCCGAATAACAAACGAGGCGCTGGCAACCGACTGGTGGCGGTATAACCATCACTATTGAAGGCGTAGCTAAATACCACAGGCCGATGACGGCAGCAGCGTCACCGGAGCGAGAAGTTACGCCCTGCGATCGCCATCCGCCTGCCCAGCGTGGCGATTATGGGTATATCCTCCAGATGTTTGCCCTAAGTGGCGAACAACTGGAGATGCCTATGTCCAGCAGTGGACTGCAATAGGCTGATGATGATGATGATGAAATGAACCCAAGATTGTAAGAGAAAGGAGGGAAGGGGATGTTATTTTTCTTTTTCAAATGCCTGTTCAATTACTGAAGGTAGAAAGTTATGGAAAGACTTTCATGTCGCTCTAAGTATGCTAGAATAGAATACAATGAACTGTAAAGATTTGATAATATAAAATGGCTTACTTTTATTTCTTTAAAGCCTAAAATGGTTGCAGAGTCGTAACATCGTTGAAACCCCAATTATTTCTTCGCAATGCTTTTATGAACGGGAAAGCCTGAAAATGTTAAGAAAATTAGTAAATTACAAAATAAAATTGGATTATGATTACCAATTGGAAATACGACGTCTATTTCAATTCAATTTCTTTATTTGCTCACAAAGTGTACAAGAAGGGGATGAAAGGCAGCCCATCATCCTTTCGCTCCAAGCGACCCTAACCTGGCCGTGGTGCATCCTGCTGGCGCATAACAAGCAACGCTTTAGCAACCGACTGGCCGACCATCACGATGAAATGCGTGCCTAAATACCACAGGCCGATAACTGGTACCAGCGTACCGGAGTGTGCAGTTGCGCCCTGCGATTGCCACCCCGCCTGCCCAGGGTGGCGATTATGAGTAAACCGCCCGTATACAAACGGCGTCGACTGTTTACAAAGACAAATCTTAACTAATATTATAAAGCTGAAGAGTTTGTTTGTTTGTTTGAACGCGCTAATCTCAGGAACTACTGGTCCGAATTGAAAAATTCTTTTTGTGTTGAATAGACCATTTATCGAGGAAGGCTATAGGCTATATAACATCACGCTGTAACTATTAGGAGTGAAGAAATAATGGAAAATGTAAATAAAAAAAACGGGAAAAAAAACTATTCCACGCGGACGAAGTCGCGAGCACTGCTAGTATATTATATATCTTATATCTTATCTTATAATATTATAAAGCTGAAGAGTTTGTTTGTTTGTTTGTTTGAACGCGCTAATCTCAGGAACTACTGGCCCGAATTGAAAAATTCTTTTTGTGTTGAATAGACCATTTATCGAGGAAGGCTTTAGGCTATATAACATCACGCTGCAACTATAAGAAATAATGGAAAATGTAAAAAAAAAACGGGGAAAAAATAACTATTCCACGCGGACGAAGTCGCGAGCACAGCTAGTTCGTTATATAAAATGCCGTACGCCGTATGTAAAATGTCGTTAATTTTTTAATATGCCGAGCTACGTTAGTAGGTACAGCCGATTACAAATTGCCGCGGCATATCGTTCGAATTAATACCAAATTTAAACGCGTGTGGCGCTGCGTGTCGTTAAAACCAATAATGGCGGTCAGCAGTGAAAGAGTGGATGAAAAAAAAATATTTAAAAAAAAGTGTCTAATATCGGATGTTTCAAATAGATTTTAAGGGCTAGTATTATAGGGAACTATTGAAATTAAACCAATCACAAAGGGGGCTCCGAAAACACCGTGGAAAAAACAAAAAAAAATTAGAGGTTATCCAGCACATAAAAACGCTAGGGTGTCCATGAAAACTGGTAAACTGGAACTGAAAATTGCAATAAAATGCTTTTTATTTTGATTTTTGTAAAGTAATTGTTTCGCTAATGGTAAAGACAACGTGTATTTCGGACCTTAGAAGAACTGCTGGCCTGAGTGGCTGGATGAGGAAAACGCGGGATAGAAAAGTGTGGAGCGAATTAAAGGATTGATTATGAATTATTTATATAAGTTTTGATATCACCACCAACGGATCGCGTATTTTTGCCCCATACCTAAATCCCTCTCATTTGTCCCTCCCGTGTTCGAATATAGGAACTAAAATTCGTCAACGTCGATTTTCAACAATTTATTTGATATATTAGAACATGGGAGGGACAAATGAGAGGGATTTATGGGGATTTATTCATCATGATGATGATGAAAGTACAAATGGCGGACTTAATGCCGTGTGGCATTCTATACCAGTCAACCATTGGGCGATACTAAAGGTTGTATGTAAATAACTACATAAATAACAACATTCAATCATCGGTTATCGGTCCCGACACCCGACAAGTGGGAACAGAGCCATTGATATTCATCGGCGAGCGAGCGCCGACACGATTTTTTCTGGACGTAGAGGGCTGGCAAAACACCCGACATTTCTTGTCGTGCCCGGTCAAAAAATCGGATTACGACAAGTGTCAGGGGCCTTCAGGGTGAGGGCGACGGGCGCAATGGGCTCTATTATGCCTGTCGACCTAACTTTTGGACCTCACGACCGCTTACCATCAGGTGGAGTGAGGTCATCCTGAAAGCTCTTCTTATAAAAAAAAAAAAAAAAAAGTGTGAATAGCTCCATATATAATGTTCTGCCACTGGAACCACCGATTAAAATCCGGACACGACACACGACAAGTTGGAACGGCCTGTAACGCTGAGCCGCGGCCCCGCCCGTCTATAGTAGCCACAACCACTCTGCCAAGAGTGGCCGACTAAGAAGACCAGTTGTACAAAATCTACGTGATCTCATGACTTTGCAAATACAAAGACAGCTTATCTTAATTCATTATATTTAAATAAATAACTATGAATATGACTACTTTACACGCGTAGTGCACGCATGCTTTAAGACCGGATGTTTATGAAATTAAATGTGGATTACAAACATTCTATGAGATTACTACTTTGTAATGTATATTGTTTACAATTACTCCACGTGGTAAAAGATAAATAAGAAAAGAAGCTAAGCGATGAGCCACACAGCGCCATCTAGTTCCAAACCAAGCCGAGGTTTAAACTATTAGCTTGTATCGACATGTCGCAACTTCCACCAGTGTTCCACCACAACAGAAACCTACAACGCGCAAGCGAAGTTTTCATCACGGTTCACTATAATGAAATACTTATATCATAATAAGCACTAGCTGTGCCAGCGGCGTCGCACGCATGAATATCGGGTTTCAAAAATAACGGACTTCCATATAACGGTGCCAAAATTTTAAGTTAGACCTATAGCAATACATTGGTGAAAACCGCATTCCATTCCATGCAGTAGTTTTCGCGTGATGCGCAATCAAACTTACAGATAAAATTTTCTCCCGTTTTCCCAACACTTCCCTTCACTGTTCTGCTCCTATTGATTGTACCGCGATGAAAAGTATACTACAACCTGCCCAGGAGTATGACGAATAATTGTACAAAGTTTCGTTAAAATCCGTTGAGTAGTTTTTTGTTTCTACAACGAACATACAGACAGACAAAAATTTTACTGATTGCATTTTTGGCATCAGTATCGATCACTAATCACCCCCTGATATGATAGTTATTTTGAAAATATATTTTATGTACAGAATTGACCTCTCTACAGATTTATTATAAGTATAGGTGACAAACCTAGGGTCCATCGGCATCGGACCGCGGGCCCAGAGCACCATTGTTAAACGAGACTGAAACTTACTAGGTAACACCCAGAATATAAACAGACATGTTCATGCACACAATGCTGTAACTCCTGATGTTGCAGATGTACCTACATGAACGGCGGTTATCACTTACCATCAGGTGAACCGCTTGCTCGTCTGCCGCCTATTCCATAAAAAACACAAATGTTTATACTGTGCGGGGATCGAACCCACAACCATTGGCTTAGAAGGCAGAGGTCTGCAAAATTAAGACTGGCTCGGTGGCTCAATTGGTAGTGACCCCTGCCTTCTGAACCAAGGGTCGTGGGTTCGATTCCCACCCGGGACAAACATTCGTGTGATGAACACTTGTGTTTGTTCCGTGTCTGTGTGTTTATAATTTGTATTTAAGTATTTATTGGTACCTTCGTTGTTCTGATACACGAAGCAAATACAATTGCTCCGTGTTCTGATACCCATAACACAAGTGCTTAAGCTACTTACTTTGGGATTAGAGCAATGTATGTGATGTTGTCTGATATTTATTTATTTATTATTTATAAATGATCCATCGGGCCAGTTGAATCTTACCAAAAAGACTTACTTTTTTTAACTGAGTTTCGCTTAATCTTATCACCGTTCCTGAGCAGGCTCTCGCGATGTCATAATAAACTTTGATATTTCCTTCCGGCGATGTTTCTCCGGGACAGTAGCCGGTCAAAAAAATTATAACCTTAAAAAAATCTGACATTAGATTTCTCAACTATAAAATAGTCAAAAAATGTCTACTGTTCGTATAATAAATATAAATAACGCAAGATGGGATTACATCCCATCTTGCGTTATTTATATTGACTTGGAAGTTTTTATATTGACTTGGAAGTTTTTATATTGACTTGGAAGTGACATATCTTTTCGCTCCAAGCCAACCTCACTTGCCCGTGGTGCCTCCTGCCGATTAACAAACGAGGCGCTGGCAACCGACGGGTGGCGGTATAACCATCACAATTGAAGGCGTAGTGAAATACCACAGGCCGATGACGGGCAGCAGCGTCACCAAAGCGAAAAGCTACGCCCTGCGATCGCTAACCCGCCTGCCCAGCGTGGCGATTATGGGTATATCCTCCACATATTTGCCCTAAGTAGCGAACAACAGGAGAGGCCTATGTCCAGCAGTGAACTGCAATCGGCTGATTATGATGATGAAAATAAGCCAAGACATTCCACGGTGGACCACAGCGCCTTCTAGACCCAAACCAAGCGGAAGCTTGTACTAGGTCTACTATGGGTACTAGACAATTTATTAATAAACTTACATAAATACATTTAATAGAAGACAGAAAACCCAAACCGCCTTCCAGTTCCAAGCTAAGCCGAAGAAGAACAATACGAGGCTTTGGAATGAGTTCCCCGTCGATGCTCTCCACTACAGTATGGGGTTCTTCAAAAAGGTTGTGAAGAGGTTTTTAAAGGGTAGGCAACGCGCGTGTGATACACCTGGTGTCCATACAATAGGCTGCGGTTACCGCTTAACATCAGGCGGGCCGTAGGTTTGTTTGCCACCCCAGTGTTATAAAAAAAATACAAACAGACATGTTCATGTACACAAATATTTGTAGACCAGGTACTGTGCGGGGTTCGAATCAGATTGTTATCAAAGCAGCGGAAGGGTGAGAGCCTTCCGCCCCCATGAGGTTGGCTTTAGCTATCATGGTAGCGCTTAAGGCCCGGCGCCCATTGTCGGCATCGGCACGACTGAGGATAAAATGGCAAATAACAATATACTGTAACATAATGACACTAAAGTAGAAATTTACGTGATATGTGGTCGTAATAACAAAAATACCGCTTCGGTATGCTTGAGGCTGCTGTATTGGCAGCCTTGAGAATGCATCGGGATGCTTCGGCATCCTTGGGCATCATTCGGTACGATTCGGTTCGGTTCGATATTGAGACGCTTCGGCAAGCTACAGGACAGTGCGGCATTCTTAAGGACGCCTCGACATCCCTAACAAAGTTGCAGCATGCCAAAGCATAATACGGATGATGACAAGGTATGAAAATGAAAAAAATAATTAGTCCGTCTCTTAGATAATAAAAAAATATAAGACCCGTATTTTTTGTTTTGTCGAAATAACAAGAAAATACTTAGATATAGCGCATTAAAGTTACGGAGTGGGGGCTTACTACGTCACGTTAGAGTATATTTTGTACTCTAACGTGACGTCATGTGACATTTAAAATCAATGTATCTTCGTAAGTTTTTGAACAAGAGGCAAAATAAAAAATACGTATCCAATATTTTTCATTAATCTATCTGATGGACATTAAATTATTTTTTAATCATCATCCCAATTGCCGATAGTGTGCGCTTGCATGTAGGATGCCAAAGGATCCTTTTCCTTGCCGATGCCAATAATGGGCGCCGGGCCTTAGAAAAAACTATGTAAAAAGCTGCTGGAAGCGTACCTGAATTCGTAAATTTTTACAAAGGTCCTCGATTGCCGCAAATCTGCAGTCTTCTTTCGAAGAAGCGTCTGTAAAGACGAAGACGGTGGCGTCGCGCCCGCTAAATTCTAGACCTTGCTGTATTCCAAACAAGGTGTCTTCAGGACATTGAAGACCGCCACTCACATCCAGCTCATTTATCAATTTAGCCATTTCATTAGCTAAGAACGCAACGTGCTTAGACACACTACCTAAAATGAATAAGCAAAAATACTTTACTTAAGAACTTGTAAGAAGAGCTTTCAGGATGACCTCACTTCACCTGATGGTAAGCGGTCGTGAGGTCCAAAAGTTAGGTCGACAGGCACAATAGAACAAACCCATTGCGTCTGTCGCCTGCACCCCGAAGGCCCACTGAGATGCCGTTTAACGCCCCGCCTGAAGAACCCACGATTGTAAGAGGAAGGAAACACATGAGCTGGAAGGGCATTCCATGACTTAATGGCACGGGGCAAGAACGTACTATGCGGGGATCGATCCCACAACCCATGGTTCAGAAGGCAGAGGTCACTATCAAATAGGGCCATAGGGCCAGGCATACATATATAGGTACTCACCCGTATCATTGAAGGTAACTAGTCCGAAACCCTGAGGATCACCGACTTCAAGTGCGTCATTTATTTCCCGCTTAATCACACCTAATTCATACTCCATTGAATGAGTGGTATCAATAATTACTGATGTAAATAAACCACTATTAACTACTTTCAGCATTATCAATAAAACGTAAATTTTAATTAACCGCGAATACATTTTGTTCTATTATTTTAAAGCAATTTCACGTAACCGACGCAGTTGAATAACTAAAAGGTCCCTTGCTTGAGCTAATTTTATATATATGGTTAGGTACTAGATATTGATAAAACTACAATGTATGCAACTATTATAAGGCAAAGTAATGCATTGTGTCATATTCTATGATTTTAGGTCTCAAAAGACTATCGAAATGAATAAACTAATAACTCAAGACATGCGGCAAGGCAGGTGGGTTGGCGATCGCAGAGCGCCTCTCGCTCCGGTGACGCTGCTGCCCGTCATCCGTCTACGATATTTAGCTACGCCTTCAGTTGTGATGGGTATACCGCCACCGGTCGGTTGCCAGCGCCTTGTTTGTTATTCGGCAGGATGCACCACGGGCAGGTGAGGTTGGCTTGGAGCTAAAAGATGAAAGGCCGCATATTACCTACATTCCATACAATTTACTCTAATTGTGGTAAAAATGTATATGAAATAGGTACCCTTGGAGCCGTGAAAAATCAAACCTCTAACTAAACCAACGCAATCCAAATAGGTACAGCCGTTTATGCCGCAAATTTTCGACACTCGCAAGGTACTTAATCAAAACCAACAGGGTACCTAAGTAGGTAAAGTATATGTGTGCATGTATATCAGTATTGCCTGTGAACCCATAATCTTGACTTTTGATATGAAGAAAGATCTTTTACAGATAATGAAAAATTGCTAAAATCGGAAATTTCTAGATAAGTCAAACATATGCCCAAAGGTTGATACTTAACCCTCGATGCGTCCAGTCCGACTGTCACTTGGCCTTATGTTTTTAGGACCCTCAATACGACGACAAAGCGATCGACGGAGAGGCCAAAATTTTCGGTGTGTGTAGGTATCTGTGGTAGGTAGTGTGTATTTATTAGCGAATACAAATTCGAATTTGAAAATAGGCTTTTGGATTCGGATAGGTACCCGTGCGATGCCGGGGCGGGCTGTTAGTAATAGACAAATTATCAAGTCAATGCATGGCCTTAAATGCACTATGTCAAAACCGGCAGCGGAACTGATAACCCTCAACATACAATGTTAACAACAATCATTAAACTATTATATATTCTTAGTACCTAATTACAGATAGCATAATTAACAAAGGAGGTATTGTATGATGAAAAACGAACATTTTTAAATAAACTAGACGTTAGGTACTTAGGTTGGTACAGAGTAAGTATAGAATGCTAAATGTGTATACCTATTATTACCTACTAGCTGTGCTCGCTACTTCGTCCGCGTGGAATAGTTATTTTTTCCCCGTTTTTTTACATTTTCCATTATTTCTTCGCTCCTAATAGTTGCAGCGTGATGTTATATAGCCTAAAGCCTTCCTCGATAAATGGTCTATTCAACACAAAAAGAATTTTCCAATTCGGACCAGTAGTTCCAGAGATTAGCGCGTTCAAACAAATAAAGAAACTCTTCAGCTTTATAATATTAGTTAAGATGTAGTCAGAATGTCTGAAGAACATTTATTAGTTCAATTTTATAATAGGGCGAGTAGGGTTTCCGGGCCTCGTGGGGGGTTGGGGTTGGACCGGCACGGCGGTGACAACTGACAGGTGACTGACCAGTTTCTTGCCCGTTGTCACAGCGACTTGGGCTTCTCTTTCGTTTTCCATCAGGCGAAGGGAAGCCATTATGCCGAGCTACTATAAAAATAAATAAATAATGGCAGGCAAGGCATTTCAATTCCTGTTAGTACCTACAGAGTGGTCAAAAATATACCTTACCTTACCTTACCTTAAAAATATACATTACTATTGGAACAGGAGAGAGGCGACAAGCTCCAAGATGGTGGAGATGGTAGGAAGGATGTCCCCCGTCATTGTCGGCCATGTTGCCATTGTCGTCATTGGGAATGTGGGGCCTGCCTCGTGCTAGGGCTGCGGGCCGCGCTAGTGGAGTTGTCACCGGAAAATAGCAAGAATCGTAAGTTGATCAATTTCCTAGGTAGTTGATTAACTTTCGGAATATAACAAACGGTAGTTGAAATGTATTATTTAACGCAATGGATTTCAGTTAGTTGATCAATTTACGGTAGCCTGACAGTCATTTAATAATTTACGATTTTGACACAAGTAAAATCGTCCTCAAATGGGCCAATCGTTGCTCAATGTACTATTTAACGATGCACTATTACCCGTAAATTAATACACTCTTCCCTGATTGGTTGCGGGGATAACGCCACGTGAGCCATTGAACCAATCAACGTTCACCTCACCTTCGTCGGATGATTTTACGGCAAGACCCCGTAAAATGATCAATTTACTAAAAAAAACGTTAAATAATACATTTCAACTGCCGTTTATTATTTTCCGGAAGTTAATCAACTACCTAGGAAATAGATCAACTTACGATGCTTGCTATTTTCCGGTGACAGAGTCACGGCAGGTTCTACAGGCCCCGTGACATCAGCCTATTAACCCGTGACGGAGGGACCGGGGTTTTTAGGGACAGTGGCTAGTCATTTGAATCTCGAGGCAGGGTTCCACCCTCCCCTTACAGAGGGCGGTGTGAGTTCCGCATACCCCGTCACTCCCCCGGGTGGCGGGGATGCATAAAAGCATTTATTTTTTCCCTGGTAATAAAAAAAAGATTTATTTTAGACCCTTCGGTCAGAGTGTAGTCTTAAACATGAATATGTTGATCTAGGAAGGATTGTAACATTAAGATTAATAGCGAACACATGTTTCACATGCGATATATAGATCTAGATAGAGCAACAATTTGCGCAAGATAGCTGGTGCAGGATGCGAGAAGCCTAGGATCGCGCAAAGTGGGCAAACGGTGATCCATTTTCAGAGGCCTGGCCGGCTGTGGACTGCGGGAGACTGCAATATGGACGTACATAGAGAAATATAGACAGGCTCGGTGGCTCAATTGGTAGTGACCTTCTGCCTTCTGAGCCAAGGGTCGTGGGTTCGATTCCCGCACATTACAAACATTTGTGTGCATGAGCATGTCTGTTTGTATTGGTCTGGGTGTTTTCTATGTTTATTATGTATTTATTTACAAAAAAAATTATCTAAGTAAGTTTATCAGTTGTCTAGTACCCATAGTACAAGCTTCGGCTTAGTTTGGGGCTAGACGGCGCTGCGTGGCCCTGTGTGGCATGTCTTGGGTTATTTATTTTATTTATATCCTCACAGGCCATAGGGACCCCGGTTTCCATTTAGGGGCAGCGCAGACGACAGACTATCCGTGACGCACTTTTTAGTCTGTGATGTAATTATATGCAGTACACGACGCGCAAAAATCTGTCGCGGATATTTCACAGACTCAACGCACATGTTCGATCATTCTGTCGGCAGAGCTGTAGGGACCCAGATGCTCTTTTTAAATATCTCAGACGCAGACTCTATCGCACAAAAAGTCTGTCGTCTGCAAATTTATGTTGGTATGCTAAAATATAGGTACTACCCAACGCAATACAAAGCAGATATGTATTCAAAACTAATAATACACACCTCAAGACACCATCTCGTCAACATCGCAAAGTTTTCGTTTTGCGCGCCGAACGTACTGACTGTCAACTTACAAGGACCATCTTCTTCTATATCTATACTTATAATAAATCTGTAGAGAGGTCAATTCTGTACATAAAATATTTTTTCAAAATAACTATCAGGGGGTGATAAGTGATCGATACTGATACCAAAAATGCAATCAGTAAAATTTTTGTCTGTCTGTCTGTCTGTCTGTCTGTCTGTCTGTCTGTCTGTATGTTCGTTATAGAAAAAAAAACTACTGAACAGATTTTGACGAAACTTGGTACAATTATTCTTCATACTCCTGGGCAGGTTATAGGATACTTTTCATCACGCTACAATCAATAGGAGCGGAGCAGTGACGGGAAGTGTTGGGAAAACGCGAGAAATTTAAACCTGTATGTTTGAACGCGCATTACGCGAAAACTACTGCATAGAATTGAATGCGGTTTTCACCAATGTATTGCTAGAGGTCTAACTTAAAACTTAGGCATAAGGTATAGATGGGTATTATATGGAAGTCCGTTATTTTTGAAACCCGATATCCACGCGAGCGACGCCGCTGGCACAGCTAGTAGATAATAATTGTCTCTATGGTAAACATGTCAAATACTTGTACATAATAATTAAATACTTCCAAAAACCAATCATACTTTACATTAAAAAGAAGACGAAATCTTGTGAGTTTGTGTGGAGTATGCTTGTTAGTTCTTCACTTATAAATGGCTGGACGAATTTGAATGAAATTTAAAAGGAGGATAGTACATGGTCCGGTCTCGGGAATAACAAATTCTCGGACTTTTTTCCCAATATTCCCACGGGACCGGGAAACCGCGGGTAACACCGCGAGGCGCCGCTAGTTTAAAATAAAATTACATTAATTTGTATGATAGTTTATCCCTTATATTTTTATGTGTCCCCGTCGTCAAAGGGGCAGTCTAGTCAAGACGGAAATTCCTACAAGCCGGTGCCCAGCCCACGCACTAACCACCCTCTGGACCCCGTCTATCTAAATAGCGCGCGGTGTTTCCTGATCGCTATTTGTTCTTTATAGGTCTAAAGAAAATTTTTTTCTCACAGCAGACAGCGGACAAGCTGTGCCGCTGTTCCCCTGTATAGAATCAGATAGATAGAGCAACAATTTGCGCAAGATAGCTGACAGCAAGTGCTCGATGCGAGAAGCCAATGGCGAACAGTTGCAGAAGCCTCTGGCATTGAAAAGTCTATGAGCGGCGGTTACCGTTAACATCAGATGGGCCGCTTGCTTGTCTGCTACTCATAGTAATTTAAAAAAAGTGTCATATTTTTAACCCATGTCTAAAATAAAACATCTCACTTTTATGTTTTTTTTTATGTACAAAATATCCTCGTATGTTTATCTGTGGCCATTCCAAAAATTTCGTTCAGTGGTTCAGTGACAATAAAAAAAAACATGGCTTCCAGCTGTCAGTGACTTCGTGCTGTCGCTGTCACAGTGACAGTGACATTCATAAAAAATAATTTGAAGTGAAAGAGTAATTTTTGTTTTGTAATATATATGAACCACTGTGGGGCATGTGTTACATTATTTTGTAACACATGAAACAGGAAAATGACTTCGAAACTGCCTCTTTACATACTCCAGGAACTCCCAGATATCACAGAGTTTATTCAGTTTCCATTGAAGAGTGTTCAACGTATAAAGGTTAGTCAATTCTGTATAGAGATTCCATTGGCATTTTGTCAAGGAGTTTCTGTACCAATTACTTTTTTATATATCAGACAACATAGCTTGAGCACCTACACTCTGACCCAAATGTTCATCACAGAAATGTTTGCCTGGGAATCGAACCCAACAAACACTTGGTTCAGAAAGCAGGGGTCACTAACAAATGAGCCATCAAACCGGTCAAAATTATTATCCCTCAATAACAGATTTCACCTTCTATGTTTACTGTTCAATCATTTAATTAATATAAAATATAATTTACTTATTAACCACTCCTGAAATTATGTTAGGAAAGCAGATTTGTGTAAGTTATTATCCATACAAAATAGCAAATGTTGGCAGTGATATTAAAAGTTGTTGTGATATTGTATAATTGTGATAAAACCTGGTTTCACAGTATAAGTACAGTCAGACTGGGCTTAGATGACTTCCCAGATGTGAATGATCTTTATCATCAGCCTATTGCAGTCCACTGCTGGACATAGGCCTCTCTAGCTATCTCTCCAGTCACCACTTCACTCCAGATACTCGTTTATATTCAGCAGGATGGACCATGGGCAGGGTGCACCCTGTTGCCACCTGCAAGCAAACACACAGATACCCAAAAACCTATAGGATCCTATAGGTGCATCTATTTGTGGTATAGTAAACATTTGTAAATATGGCTGTATGGGTCGCTCGAATCAAATCCGCGCGGGGCACGCACCTCTGGATTTGCAAAAATCTATGTGCGGAATTATACCACTAGCTTAATGGTGAAGGAAAACATCATGAGGAAACCTGCACATCCAGTTTAATTCTGAATGTGTAACCATGATCCAAATTTGACTGGTTCCCCTTTCTGAGGGTTACAAAGGTCAGATGGCAGTCGCTTCAATGTAATAACCAGACTCACTAAATCTAGGATGATGGTCAAAGCGGACCCTGGGCCTAGAGGCACAAACCGGGATAACGCTAAGATGAGTATGATGATGTTTATATATGCAAGTAGTATCCAAGAAGTCATCCAGTTAGAGCTGTACTTGTACTGTGAAAACTCAGCTTAAGTGTATTTTTTTATGTTTTCAGTACACTTGCTTCGATGTGTCCAAAACATTGATCGCCTTTGGGGCTACCAGTGGTGGAATCTACATATTTTATAGGAAACCATGTGAATTCATGCAACTAATACCAAATAAGGTTAGTTTTATTATTTTTGCTGAAATTCAATACAATTCCAAGAAATATGTTCCATGTTAATACTACTATTTCATTGCAAAAGCCAGTGTTGATGTTAAAGATTTCTTTCCATTTGTTTCCTCTTTTTCTTTTTAATAATTATATGAAAGAAAAATAAGCTAATCTTCTTAATTAATTTCTGATTTAATCAGGAATTAATCCAATTCCTAATAGGAATGAATCCTGTGACTTTTAGATCAATTGCATGTTAGACTAAACACTAACCATTGCAGCACCAAGGCCGTCAATAATGAATTATTTATTAGAATGAGGGCTATCGCGTGTGAATTCGCCACCAGAGGTGCTAGTGTGGCTTAGGTCTCCGAAATGTCAAATTACATTGGTTCTGTGGGTTAAACATGTTTTTTTCAGAAAATTATATAATTTTGTGAAAAAAACTTGTTGAAAGGTCTTGGTCTGAAAGAAAAGTTAGTTCACTGGTTAGTTTATTAACAGTTAACAAACAGCTTTTCCTTTCAGAAACTTATGTCATCCTTCTTTTAGCAAACAAACAGTTATCACATGCATAAAACAAGCCTTAACAGCTATGCCCGAGGACCTCACTATACAGTGGCGCCCTCTGGTGAACCTATAAACGGTAGCCCTCATTAAGAGTTGTCAACATTTGTTCGACACTTCTGGTGCTGCAGGTGTGCATAGGCTGCGGTAACCGCTTAACATCAGGCGGGCCGTAGGCTTGTTTGCTACCATTATTATTTACAACTTCTGTAGATGAATGTTTAGACAACTGTGTGTGCTGAACAACATATATGTTATCTTTCAATAAGTGTTCTCTTTATTATTTAGATATTTGGCAATATGGTGGTATGTGTGTACATGCATGTACACAAACGAAAATTCAGCTGTAGAAATAAGTTAATATTTATTTTTTAACTAGCAGCAGCGTCGCACGCGTGGATATGGGGTTTCAAAAATAACGGACTTCCATAAATTGGTACCTACATTTTAAGTTAGACTTCTAGCAATACATTGGTGAAAACCGCATTTAATTCCATGCAGTTGTTTTCTCGTAATGCGCGATCAAACGTACAGATAAAAATTTATCCCGTTTTCCCAACACTGCTCTGCTCCTATTGATTGTAGCGTGATGAAAAGTATACAATAACCTGCCCAGGAGTATGAAGAATAATTGTACCAAGTTTTGTCAAACTCCGTCCAGTAGTTTTTTTTTATAACGAACATACAGACAGACGGACGGACGGACAGACGGACGGACGGACAGACAGACAGACAGATAAAAATTTTAAGGATAGCATTTTTGGCATCAGTATCGATCACTAATCACTCCCGGATAGTTATTTTGAAAATATATTTCATGTACAGAATTGACCTCTCTACAGATTTATTAATAAGTATAGATGAAAGTAAAATGTCTCAAAATAGTACAATTAAAGTTGTTATTAATGATAGGTACCTAGTTTTACAAGGTTAAGAGAGGTAGGGCATAGCGAATCTTCGCTCGAATTGAGCCGCCCGTCCGGGGAAGGACCTCCACCCTATAGAATACCGCAGTCAAATGACCTCTGGGTCGTGTTTCTGCCGGTGAGTAGGGTTTCCGGAGCTCGTGGGGGGTTAGGGTTGGGCCGGCATGGCGGTGGCAACTGACAGGTAACTGACCAGTTACTTGCCCGTTGTCACAGCGACTTGGGCTTCTCTTTCGCTTTCCATCAGGTGTAGGGAAGCCATTATGTCGAGCCACTATAAAAAAAAAAAAAAAAAAAGGTTGACAAATGATGAAATGACACTGTATAAGCCCTTGAAAAAGTTTTACTCATAGAATAAAGGGTTGTAGAAGTTCCTCGGTTTCCAGTGGGTGTCATAAAAGACAACCAAGGTATCAAGTAATAGGGATGTGCATTTGCCTGGGCGTTTACAAATAGTTCTAATAGAGATAGGGCATAGCGATTCTTTGCTCGAATTGAGCCGCCCGTCCGGGGAAGGAGCTCCGCACTATAGAATACCGCAGCCAAATGACCTCCGGGTCTTGTTTCTGCCGGTAAGTAGGGTTTCCGGAGCTATAGGGGGGTTAGGGTTGGGCCTGTCCAGTTACTTGCCCGTTGTGACAGTGACTTGGGCTTGTCTTTCGCTTTCCATTCCAGGCGTAGGGAAGCCATTATGTAAAAAAAAACACCTATTCCAACCCATCACCCAACCGACCCGCCTGCATGGGTGGTGATGGTGACCAAGGCAAGTCCCTATGTTCAGCAGTGGAAGTTTGCTGGCTGATCATGATGATAAATAAAATAAAATAATAACCCAAGACATCGCCATCTAGCCCCAAACTAAGCCGAAACTTGTACTATGGGTACTAGACAACTGATAAACTTACTTAGATACTTTTTTTTTGTAAGTAAATACATATTATACATAGAAAACACCCAAACCAATACAAACAGACATGATCATGAACACAAATGTTTGTACTGTCCGGGAATCTTGGCTCAGAAGGCAGAGGTCACTACCAAATGAGCCATCAAGCCTGTCTTGATGATTGTATATTAAGTTTGTCTCAGACTTACTTCACCTATTGTCCTATGTCCCCTGGATGAAGCAAGCTTCACTTCGCTCCAGGTCAATCCTACCGCTTACGCTGCATCTAAAAACCATATGTTATGATTTCAGGATGGAGCGTTAACACGGCTAGCAATATCGTCCGATGAGAAACACATTGGTTTCGCCAACGGACGCGGAGTGGTGACCGTCACGGCCACAGTGGATGGACCTAGTGGTGGCCATTCCCTGGTAACGTCTAAGGAACACCAGAACAATGAGGTGACCGCCATGATCTGGCGTGCTGGGAATATGTTGTTCACTGGAGATGACGTTGGAAGGATATCGGTATTGCAACTGCAAAGTTTTATAGTAAGTTCTTTTTCTATGTATTGGACTGGCTCATATGGTAATGAAGTCTGCTCTATGAGCAAAAGGTCGTGGGTACGATTCCCGCACAGTACAACCATTTGTGTTCATGAACATTTCTGTTTGTATTGATCTTATATTTTTTCAACTTTAAATTAATGTATGTAAGATTTAAGGGATGGGATGTAAGGGAACGGCTTATCATCTTTTCGCTCCAAGCCAACCTCACCTGCCCGCGGTGCATCCTGCAGAATAACAAACGAGGCACTGGTAACCGACTGGTGGCGGTATAACCATCACAATTAAAAGCGTAGCTAAATACCACAGACCGATGACGGGCAGCAGCGTCACCGGGGCGAGGCGACAAGCTACGCCCTGCAATCGCCAACCCGCCTGCCCAGCGTGACGATTATGGGTATATCCTCCAGATGTTTGCCCTAAGTGGCGAACAATTGGAGAGGCCTATGTCCAGCAGTGGACTGCAATAGGCTGATGATGATGATGATGAAATTAATCTAAGATTATCCTTTAATGCTTGTACGATGTATGTCGTCTTGGACAGACCCCCTAGCTATGATTTCGTAGTATTTTTTTCATAATAGTTAGGACATAAATTTTGTACGAGTATACATACAATGGATATACAACAATACTAATTTCATCTTTCTATTTTCAGGCGAAAACAATGTTCCAAAGTTCATCCCAAACCATAATGACTCTAGACTCTCGTATCTGTCAGTTAGACGTCAAGGGATCAATGCTATTGGTGTCTACGCTCACCAGATGTTACATTTGCGATACATCACAAGAACAATACAGGCAGATTGGTCAGAAACTTCGAGATGGTGAATTTGGCGCTTGTTTTTACAACAAGGAAAAAGCACAAATTGACACAGAACATGCCCTTAAAGATTTCGCTGAAGTCAAAAGTTTCAATATTGTTGATGATGATGCGGGTTTTGCAGTTAGTAAAGAATTAAAAAATACTATGATTTATTGTGCAAGACCTTCTTCTAGATTATGGGAAGCGACAGTCGATGGCACAGTTAAAAGAACACACCAGTACAAACAAGTACTTTCTAAGAAACCCATGACTATAGTATCAGTAGAATCATATGCAAATGAAAACATTAGCATAGACAATGTAGACACTGATGGAGAAGGACTGTCTATAAATTTTCCAAAAATTTACAGCCTGAATGGTGCAATATTCTCTTTTAAAAGAGACTCTTTGTATTTTTTGAATCTTGATAATGTTGATGACACTATGTGGTTTTCTTACAAAGACGTTATTGATTGCAAGATATACCATGACATGATTTATATGTGGTTAGCAAATGGCTCTTTCATCAACCTGAAGTATATGAAGATAGAGAAATTTTTAATCAAATGTTACATTGACGAAAAGTACAGACTATGTGCTGAATTATGTGCCTTGTATCATGATTACTTACTGAGCGCAGATTTATCTGAAAAACTTCATATTTTAGCAGGCTTGAGAGATAAACTACAACATAAAGATTTAGTGAAAAACATTGACGATGTGCTACAGAAATTCGATAGTTTGAAAACGAATGAAGCTACTCAAATGAAATCTGGCATTTACGTTTTGGATAACGATTATTATAAATGTACTCAGTTAGAAGACGATTTAATAAGTCGAGAGAACAGCGAAGATAATGTGTCTGAAGCATTGCAAGCTTTTAAAGACTTAAGTGTTACAGTATCTGATAAACTCAGTTCGAGTAAAAAGATGTTGAAAGAAAAATGGGAGGGGCTTGAAGGGAAAATGAAAAATATAAGCACAGAAAAACAAATTCAAGAACCATGTCCTACTAAAAGAATAGTATTGAACACAGATGTGTCGCCCAAATTGGTAGACAATGATATAATTTACAAAGAATCTAGTCAGAAGGCCATAGAATTAGACAATAATAGCATAGAGAATGATAAAGTATGCAAATCGTTGTATCAATACCATAGACTAAGTATAGTATGTAAGGAAGCAGAAAAATCGAATTTAGTTTCTATTATCGAGAGTTATTCCTGTGATATTAGACAGATCTACGAACTTATGTTACTATTAGAACAATATTGCGTGTCCGTAGCGGCTTTGGAAGAATCGAAATTTGTTCCAAATAATATATTTTTGACTTATTTAAGTATTGCCGAACGGAAACACGAATTCTTAGATTCTATAATCAGAGATGAGGAGTTGTATAAATACTTCGTCGATTCGTGCATATCTGTTAATATGAAGACGCAGAAACTATCGAATATTGGCTGTGAATGTGGTTTTCCTTTGCCATATACTAGGACGAATCAAACTCCGGTCTTTGCCGAATTGATAGACGAGTTTATAGAAGGGCAGTGGTCCAGTCACTCGAGGGATCAATGCTACGAAATATGTAAGCGGATGCCGTACCTCTGGAGGAAGATATTATACTTGAGGAGGAATGAGGATCTCTTAAACGTCTTGAGGATATTATTGCAAATGCTGGACGAGAGTTTGCTCCATTCATTTTTGCCGCAGTTCACTATGGAGAGTTGGGATAGAGCTATACAATTGTACGCGACTTTGCATGCGAATATGTGTTTGAATTGTAATAAGAAGTTTCATCATGTGTCTGTGAGAGATATGTTGAGTTGGGACGATTTGGGAGCGCTTATTATAAAGTCTGTTGGTGGGAAGAATGCTGTGAACGTTTTGAGGAGACACGCGAAGCTGATCGATCTTGGGGAATTGACGATGAAGTTCTACCACACTGCTATGATTGTGTCGATGTATGAGAAATATGATTTGACTATAACAAGTCAACTGACGGACACCTTGTATAGTACATATGAGTTTGAAGACTCAAGAGTTGAAGTAAGTAAAAATTTATTCATTTGTTTTAACCATGCTCATACACCTAGTATGTATTAACATTTGTGTGCATGAACAAACTGAATTCTGGTCTGTTGGACAATGTGTGTGCTATGTATTTGTTTTAAAAAATATCTAAGTAAGTCCATCAGCTGCCTTGTACCCAAGCTTGTAAGTTTCGGTTTAGTTTGGGTCGTTTGAGACTAGATGGCGCTGTGAAGTCCAGCGACATTATTTGGTTATTTCTTTATTTAAAAAAAACCGTCCTACGACCGTTTTTCATTTAATTAAGTAATCTATGAAGCCGTATTTTTTTTTCTAAAATTTTTAATAAGGTCCTTATTTTATAATAGTGCGATGTTGCTAAAATGCTTTAAATGATTACGTAATTAATTTCTATCTCTTGTATTTTTCAGATCTGCAATATACTTAGGAACACAGTCAACGGCCAAATTAAGAACACAGCTGTTCCAATAATAGTTGCGGCTAAGACCGCTCACTGGGGCCTCACACCTCCCTACGAAGAAATCCCTCTCCAAGGAGACAGTTCAGAGTACAGTGAAACGGACTCGTACGTAAGTCAGCAAGTAAGAAATATATCGTTCAAAGATGTAGTAAACAGTTTATCGGAGATGTTTAAAGTTAATACAGATTGTACATTATGTGGGCTGCCATTACAAAATGAGGTGCTTATACAAGATGGCGGATTGTGGGTTTTCAAATGTGGACACGTGTTTCATGGCGCTTGTTTAGACGTTAATAAGGTTAAGTTGTGTCCTGCTTGCCCTACGTAACTTAGATGTATTTTTTAAAGGAAGGAGGTTCTCAATTCGACTGGTTTTTTTTTGTTGTATCGCATCATCAATCTATCGTAGTCCACTGCTGGATATATGCCTCCAGTTGTTAGCCACTTTGAGCAAACATCTGGAGGTACCTATAATCGCCACGCTGCTGGGCAGGCGGGTTGGCGATCGCTGGGCGCAGCTTCTCGCTCCGGTGACGCTGCTGCCCGTCACCGGTTCGTGGTATATAGCTACGCCTTATATTGTGATGTATTGTATGCTATCAGATATCTCCAGGAATTGGGAACGGATTTAATTTTTTTTTTATTTGAAAGTGTACTTCCTTGTAGGTCCCATTGTCAACATATTGAAGTCAGTTTCTATTTTTATAAAAAACTAGCTGTGCCCGCGGCTTCGCCCGTGTGGCTGGATGGGGGGATAGAAAGGGGCAAAAAGTAGCCTATGTTACTCTCCATCCCTTCAACTATCTCCACTTAAAAAATCACGGCAATGCGTCGCTCCGTTTTGCCGTGAAAGAAAGACAAACATACAGACAGACAGACACATTTTCCCATTTATAATATTATTATGGATGACTTTTTTTATTACAAACTTTATTTGATAATATCTTTTGATGTTACCAGTCGCTTAAGTAGGTACTTAAATTTATTTATTGATGATGTATAGATAAATGTTTTGACTATACTTTTGATTTGTGCGATTGACTATGTCTGCATATCAGACCGGACAACATCACATACATTGCTCGGAGCCCAAAGTTAGTGGCTTGAGCATCTGTGTTATGGGTACAAGAACAAGGAATGTACCACAAAGTATATAACTTAAATCACAGATGTGGAACAAACACAAACGTCCATCACACGAATATTTGTATACGAATATTTGACAGGTTCGGTGGCTCATTTGGTAGTGACCTCTGCCCTCTGAGCCAAGGGTCGTGGGTTCGATTCCCGCACAGTACAAACATTTCTGTTCATGAACATGTCTGTTTGTATTGGTCTGGGTGTTTTCTATGTATAATATGTATTTATTTACAAAAAAAAGTATCTAAGTAAGTTTATCAGTTGTCTAGTACCCATAGTACAAGCTTCGGCTTAGTTTGGGGCTAGGTGGCGCTGTGTGGCCAACCGTGGCATGTCTTGGGTTATTTTATTTTATTTATTTGTCCCGAGGAGGGAATCCAACCCACAACCATTTGTGCATGAGACAGGAGTCAGTACCATACGAGTTATTGAGCAATTCAAACATCATCATTTCATGATTTGTAATGATGTGGCTCAATTGCTAGTGACTGTTGCCTTCTGAGCCAAAACTCGTAGGTTCGATTCCAAATCGGGACTAACATTCGTGTGATAAACATTTGTGTATTTTCCGGGTATGGGTGTTTATATTTAAGTATGTATTTGCGGTACCTTCATTGTTCTGATACCCATAACACAAGTGCTTAAGCTATGTACTTACTTTGGGATCGGAGCAATGTATGTGATGTTGTCTGATATTTATATATTTATTTATCTATCGCGTGTAAAAAGACCCTTAACGAAGCCGTGAACTACATGTTCTCCTGGTCATGACGAACATCGTTAGTTCTAGAAAAATACCTGGGAAATGTATGGTTCCTGAGATATTGACCTTCAAAGTTGAAAAAAAAAATTTGCGTTTTTCATATTAACGCTTATAAAACGTAATTACTAACATTTCTTCTAAAGAAACCATATCTGAATTTTGAATATTTCTCGGAAAACTAGGCCTTTCAAATCACGGCCTGCAATGTACATCGCACGCGCCCACACAGTCACTATCCCCTGTAGCGACCGCAGCGCACGCACACGCGCGGGCGCGCGTCAGGTATTCGCCCGCGTATCTGAGGTCAACGACTTGCGGGCGGGAAAACTCAGCTGATAGCTCGACCCTGTGTAATTTAATAAGTTACCTTACCTAGCTAGGAATGTACCTACTGTATGTAAGTAGCTGCCAATTACAATAATCATCTCATTTCCATTTTATCGACATTCGGAATGCATTACCCACCGTAATCTCAGTTGCAGAACTCAAATCGTGTTAGAATTCCTCTTGGGGGCTTCAAAATACTGCGTTCATTGATTTTCGATGGAGAGAAGATACCTAAATACCAAATTGCACTTACATTTTAGGGGGTTTGCTCCGTATGCCCACTCCTGAACAAATTTCCACCAATCGGTGCCGCTAATCTCGTAGGAGACTAGCCGACTAACGTGCACAGTTGTGTGCTCAAACCCTGTACTTTCTCTGTCGCTATACCCTTATAATCCGATCCGAATCCTACCATTCCGACCGGAGAGAGATCGGTCGCAGGTCATAAGGTGGTTTCCGATGGACTTGGGTGTAATACCGGCACTACCCTGGCTCCGGAGCTACTAACTAATTTCTTTAAAAAGAAATACCTACCTAGGAACAACTTTGCTAAGCAAAGAAGAATTTGCTACTAACTTTCCTGCAGGATTGCATGATATTTCATTGCTAATTTTCAAATTCAGTTATTTATTATTAAAAAGATGATACTATGTGATGATTAATAACGATTGGTCGTAAATACAGTTGTTCTTCATAATTTACTCGACAACAGTTAATTTTTTAAGCAGGATTACAAGTAAATGTAACTTTTTTTCTTCATACAAATAGCGCATTCCAAGCGCCTGAGGGAATTCTACCATTTTCCTTATTCGGATTCAAGGACGAAATTAGAGTTTCACAATCAGAAGAGCATTTCTAATAGTCAAAATGTAAGTAGGTACTTGTTGACTACCAAGTACATAAAACAATACATAAGTAAACTCATAGAAAAGCCAGAAATTATTAAAATGATACTTTACGTAGGGCCCTTCTTACGTACCTAATTGTTAATTGAGACGTATTGAAATTGATTTGTGTTTGAAGAGACTACTTATGTTTAAAAACATGTTTCATTTTACCCCGAGTAGGTATCTACCTACGACATAATCAGTAAAACATAAAATACTTGTGAAAAAATACGATAATTTCTATTGCCGACATTGCCGTGGGTGGTGGTGTTGCCATTAGAGCATTCAAATAAATAACTTTTATTATTTAAAGTAATAATTTTATCAAGACAATAAAATGTGTTATTTATTTCATAATTGGGTGTAAGTTAGCTAGCTAACCAAGTTTTTACGTAAGTAGGTACATTTGCAGCGTATAAGTAAATTATGGGCGGTTATTAACCTGGTTATTGGTATCAGAACCTAATGATAAATTGTTGAATGCAACACATTAGCGATGAATAATACTAGAAAAACAACAACTCCAATCATTAGGTGGTAACTTCTGTAACCTTAAACGCTCAGACTCCAGAAAATTTAGGTACCTACTTATAGCAAAAATGTTAAATGAGTGAGAATTATTACATTGCCTTAGCAACTTTCAATAACGTGTATTATTGATGCGGATTTGTTAACTAGTTTAATTTGATTTTTAGGTGAATTACTTATTAGGTATTTTGAATAAATTTTATTAATTAAAATTATTACTAGTTAAGTAACTAGGTACGGTACGGTATATCCATTTAAATAATTGCTAATCGGATTTTGTAATTAAAAGCAAGCAAAACAAAAGTAGGTAACCTAGTTTATAAAATGGCAACATTCGGCGAGCGCAGCCATGAGCCAAGAGAGAAGAGACCGTCCCAACTAGGGATGGTCGATATTCAAAAAACATCGATGTTGACATCGATGTCATAATCGAAGGCTCAACATCGATGTTCGATATTTATCCAAAACCGAACATCGATGTTGGATCCATCGATATTTTTCATATTAATACTTGAATAAGTAAAACATAATGTAAAAGTTCGAAATGTACATAAATTGAAATTGTCGATCTGTGGATGCGTTCATAGAAGACATCATTTTTATTCTAAGTTGCATTGGTTTGGACGTGCGTGTCCGCATGACACGCACGTCCAAACCGTAAATTCGAGATGAGGCCGTAAGTTAACATCGATGATCAATTTCGTTAACATCGATGTTGCGATATTTTTCGTATCGATCATCGAACATCGATGTTCATCGAGCATCCCTAGTCCCAACCGAGTCGCGTGCGCTGATTGGTTCGCCGCTCGAGCGCGGCGACTCAAAGGATTTCTGCGCTTCCGCGGAAGTTAGGTACCTAATTTTTCAGTTCGGTTCTAAACAACATCGAATGCGTTTTGATTTCGGATAATTTCGCCTCGTTGTGTATTTTTCTTTTTGTTGAGTTGAGTGTTATTTGTTGTGTTGTGCTGTGGTCAGTGACTAGTGTCGAAGGTGCCATTCCATGCATACAGCGCTTGCGAGTACGTTAACATGGTGTAGGTACGGTATGGCCATACATGGAAAAGTGCTTCTGAGGCACTGCGGCTGTATTCATCGTTCGTTCCACTTGGTACCAGAACGATGGAGCTCCGCCATACATTGTGAGACCCGGCCGTGAGCAATGGCTTGGCAACCAGTAGATCGGGCGGTTCAGGCCCCATACGTGGCCCGCGCGTTCGATAGACTTGACTAACTTGGATTTCATTTTGTGGGGCTTCGTCAAGGACCTTTATGAAGGTTTTGGACCGCCCACTTCCCGCACATGGAGGGTGGCCAGTTCGAGCCACATCTTGTCCGCTTGGAGAGACCTACACTAGAAGACAACGATGAGTACTAGGTAAGTACTTAGACCTCATTTAAGGAGATGCGACACGACAGTCAACACGAGCTGCGATTTATGGCGAAGTATGGAAGCACAACAAATGCCAGTGACGTCGCCTATTGGGTCATGTCGTTTGTCTTAAAACCTGTGATTTCATACATTCAAAATAAGTGGTTTTATGTGTAAAATTTAGGTACCTACTTATAGCAAAAATGTTAAATGAGTGAGAATTATTACATTGCCTTAGCAACTTTCAATAACGTGTATTATTGATGCGGATTTGTTAACTAGTTTAATTTGATTTTTAGGTGAATTACTTATTAGGTATTTTGAATAAATTTTATTAATTAAAATTATTACTAGTTAAGTAACTAGGTACGGTACGGTATATCCATTTAAATAATTGCTAATCGGATTTTGTAATTAACCGCAAGCAAAACAAAAGTAGGTAACCTAGTTTATAAAATGGCAACATTCGGCGAGCGCAGCCATGAGCCAAGAGAGAAGAGACCGTCCCAACTAGGGATGGTCGATATTCAAAAAACATCGATGTTGACATCGATGTCATAATCGAAGGCTCAACATCGATGTTCGATATTTATCCAAAACCGAACATCGATGTTGGATCCATCGATATTTTTCATATTAATACTTGAATAAGTAAAACATAATGTAAAAGTTCGAAATGTACATAAATTGAAATTGTCGATCTGTGGATGCGTTCATAGAAGACATCATTTTTATTCTAAGTTGCATTGGTTTGGACGTGCGTGTCCGCATGACACGCACGTCCAAACCGTAAATTCGAGATGAGGCCGTAAGTTAACATCGATGATCAATTTCGTTAACATCGATGTTGCGATATTTTTCGTATCGATCATCGAACATCGATGTTCATCGAGCATCCCTAGTCCCAACCGAGTCGCGTGCGCTGATTGGTTCGCCGCTCGAGCGCGGCGACTCAAAGGATTTCTGCGCTTCCGCGGAAGTTAGGTACCTAATTTTTCAGTTCGGTTCTAAACAACATCGAATGCGTTTTGATTTCGGATAATTTCGCCTCGTTGTGTATTTTTCTTTTTGTTGAGTTGAGTGTTATTTGTTGTGTTGTGCTGTGGTCAGTGACTAGTGTCGAAGGTGCCATTCCATGCATACAGCGCTTGCGAGTACGTTAACATGGTGTAGGTACGGTATGGCCATACATGGAAAAGTGCTTCTGAGGCACTGCGGCTGTATTCATCGTTCGTTCCACTTGGTACCAGAACGATGGAGCTCCGCCATACATTGTGAGACCCGGCCGTGAGCAATGGCTTGGCAACCAGTAGATCGGGCGGTTCAGGCCCCATACGTGGCCCGCGCGTTCGATAGACTTGACTAACTTGGATTTCATTTTGTGGGGCTTCGTCAAGGACCTTTATGAAGGTTTTGGACCGCCCACTTCCCGCACATGGAGGGTGGCCAGTTCGAGCCACATCTTGTCCGCTTGGAGAGACCTACACTAGAAGACAACGATGAGTACTAGGTAAGTACTTAGACCTCATTTAAGGAGATGCGACACGACAGTCAACACGAGCTGCGATTTATGGCGAAGTATGGAAGCACAACAAATGCCAGTGACGTCGCCTATTGGGTCATGTCGTTTGTCTTAAAACCTGTGATTTCATACATTCAAAATAAGTGGTTTTATGTGTAAAATAAGGGTACAATAGGGAGTTTAAACTTATTATTGTAGTTCTCATAAATTTCTATCGCACGAGCGCGCGTTCGCGTAGGTATCTAGCGAAAGAGCGGAGACATGCCGCGCGCCGGCGACCGCGCCGCGCGCGAGACATAGGCACCTACGCGCTGTACATTGCGTGGTCTTGAAAACAGCTGTTTTTTTACTCATAAAAACCAAAATCATTTCCCTGTCAAAATATTTGAAAATAGTACTCAGCTATAGGAACAGAATGCGTAGTTTCAGGCTTCGTTAAGGGTCTTTTTACACGCTGTATACATTTGTATACTTAACGATGCACATTTGTGCATCCAATGTATTAATGAAATACTACCCAGTAATGTCAAATGAAGATGTATGTGAATGTAATTTTTAATGTTTTGTAATAATGTCGATTTATTTGTCAATCTGTACCAAAATTTATTGTAAGATTTTGCCAATGAAGTTACGTATATAAGATTAGGTTTGAATTATGTTTTTTTATATTGTAAGTAGTTAAAATACTTAGATAATTTTATAATCTCATTATTTTTAATATTCTGCCAATATAATTCGAAGTACGTTATTGTTTTGTGTTGTATAAATAACAAATATAATTTATATTATAGCCAAAAACTCAAGTAATCTTTTCCAATAATAATTGTATTATTATTAATTTATTTGCACCATGTTTATACATAAGTAGGTATAACTTGCAACTAATACCGAACAAAGATCCTGTAACAATTATTAATTAGTTTATTATTTGGGTAGAAATGGAAGTTATTTGCCAGAACTTGTCAAAATCTGTATGTCACCGGAAAATAACAAGATTCGTAAATTGGCCAATTTCCTAGGTAGTTGATTAACTCCCGGAAAATAATAAACGGTATCAAACGTATGTATTTTAGGAAAATTATCAATTTACGGGGCCTTGTCGTTAAATCATCCGACGAAGGCTAGATGAACATTGATTGGTTCAATGACTCACGTGTTGTTAACCCGTCAACTAATCAGGGAACAGTGTATTAAGTTACGGGTAATAGTGCACCGTTAAATAGTACATTGAGTAAAGGTTGACCCATTTGAGGACTATTTTACTTGTGTTAATAATACCGTAAATTATTAAATTACTGCCATGTATCGTAAGTTGATGAAATACCCGAAATCCTTTGCGTTAAATAACACATTTCAACTACCGTTTGTTATATTCCGAAAGTTAATCAACTACCTAGGAAATTGATCAACTTACGATTCTGGCTATTTTCCGGTGACATACCTATATAACTTTGTGTGAAAATTACCTTTTTTTAAAAAAAAAGCATTCAGGGTGAGGATGACCTCACTCCACTTGATAGTAAGTGGTCGTGAGGTCCAAATGTTAGGTCGACAGGCAAAATAGGGCATACCCACCGCGCCTGTCGCCCTTACCCTGAAGGCCCACTGAGATGCCGTTTCACGTCCCGCCTAAAGAACCCAGGATTGTAAGAGGAAGGAAACACATAAGCTGGAAGGGCATTCCACCTACCTACGTAAAAATATTAATTATTATATATAACACTACTTGTCTTCCTGTATTGTTCCGAAATGTCTGTCCTTGAATATAGTGTGTTTCGCATAAGGAATCCCTTCACTGTTATGTTTGCTATGCCGTGTTACTTTGTTGTATGTCCGTTTCCTATGTTGTGCTACAAAAAGAGCCGCTTTTGTAACAGAAGTGCGCACACGCCGGTTATGAATGCTTAGACACGTTGATACACTTAGAACATGGACTTGATGGATGATTGAACATGCGCTCATTAATCCTTTGATGATGATGATGATGAATTCTTTGACCGCACGACATGAGTCAGTAGACAATTTATTGTTATCTACGGTCCACGGGTTAGTGTTGATCGTCACTGAAAATATATAGATAGATAGATAAGATAAGATAAGATATTCTTTATTGCACAAACATAAACATCCACAGGAAAGAGTATACAAACTTAAAGTAGGTACAATGTAGGCGGTCTTATCGCTGGGAGCGATCTCTTCCAGACAACCTTCAGGTAGAGGACAATTGCTAAAGAAAAGGGGAAGGCAGTGCAACTGTTACAAGTAAGATAAAAGTATATATATATATTACGTACATAAAATAAACATTACAATATATACACAAATACATATTTAAAATAGACATAATAACTAGATACATATAGATATATATATATAAATATTATAATAATTATAAATATACTAGATCATGTTATAATAATAAATAACTAATTGGCACAATAAACAGCTTAAAGAAAGGAAAAGGAAGACAACAGAACAAAGAGTAAAGAACAAGAGATTTTAGAGAGACAGGAAGTAATTCATTACACGAGATTTGAACGCTGGAAGTGTTTGGGACTGTCTAATGGGAAAAGGTAGAGAATTCCAAAGTCGTATTGAACGTACAATAAATGATTGGGAATAGGATTTTGTAAAATGGGGAGGAAATTTTAATTGGAGATCACGACAAGTTCGGACACCATGTTCCTTGGTGGTTTGCAAGAATTGAAAATGTTCTTTGAGATATGGGGGTGATCGAGGATTGAATAATACAGAGAATAACAGTGATAAAGTATGGAGATCGCGGCGACGGCGGATAGGAAGCCATTTCAACTGAGCTCGAAATTCGGAGACATGATCGTACTTTCGTAGACCGAAGATGATACGAATGCAGTAGTTCTGGAGACGTTCAAGCTTGTCGAGATGTGCTTCACTGAGATTTGAATAGCAAGTGTCTGCATAATCAAGAATAGGCAATAACAAGGCCTGCACTAGCGCAATCTTAGTGGGTATTGGTAAGAAATTGCGTAATCTATTAATGGAACTAGCCGACGCAAACATTCTCCTGCTAACCTCCTTAATATGGGCGTCCCAAGACAAACAGCTGTCCATAAAAACCCCTAAGTTTTTCACTACTTGGCTATATGGTATTTGGACTCCGTCAAATGTAACGGGTGGAAGTGAAATCCAATCCATACGCGACATCACCCGCGCCCCCCCGAAAACAATGACCTGGGTTTTAGTGGGATTAACCTTTAGACCAAAAGATTTGCTCCATTCAGCTATACGTTTCAAATCCATATTTAGGACGGAAACGACATTTGGTAAGTCGTCAAGGCCACCCTGAGTATACAGTTGTAGGTCGTCTGCATAGAGATGGTAGGATGAAGAGAGATTGTGAGAGATAGAATTTATGAAAATAGCAAAAAGCAAAGGAGACAAGACACCACCCTGAGGTACGCCAGCACCTATATCGCACCAATCTGATATTAAATCATCAGCATGAATACGCTGCCGGCGACCGTATAGATAACTATGAAACCAGTCAACCACAGACGGAGATATGTTAAGAGAACGCAAGACACCGAGCAAAATGTCAAAATCTACAGTGTTAAAAGCATTACTAAAGTCTAGCAGTGCTAACACCGTAAGACATCTACTGTCTATACCATGACGAATGTCATCGGTAATCTTGACCAAAGCTGTAACAGTACTATGACCAGGACGGAAACCAGATTGGAAAGGATTTAAAAGGTGATTTTTAGATAGGAAACAGCTGAGCTGTTGGTGGACAACACGCTCAAGCACTTTTGACAGGAAAGATAATATGGATATAGGACGATAATCAGAAAAAGAGGTGGGATTTGACTTTTTTGGGAGAGGAACCACTTGTGCGTCCTTCCACAAGGAGGGAAAGATGTTGGTGGATAAGGAATGATTAAGGATATGGGTAATTATAGGTGTAAGAATGTCAAGGAGAGGAGTGATCATGTTACGACTAATACTGTCGCTACCGACAGCATTAGAAGCTATGGACAAGATATTCTTCTTAACATCACATTCAGATAGTTGACTAAAGACGAAAGGAGAATGATCTGGAATTGGAAGAGTTGAAAGTTGAGAGAGTGTGTTAGATTTTAAAGTACCATCAATAGTAACCGACGAAGAGAAATGCTTATTTAAAGAATCGAAATTAACATCTTTTGGGACTGCCTCATCACGGTTTCTTCCAATACCAAGTGACTTTAAAAATTTCCAGATTTTTGCTGGGTTTCCGTTTTCAACAGACTGATGAATATGGCGTCGTTGAGCGTCCCTACACATCCTATTGCAGCGATTCCTGATCAACTTATACTTTTCGCGATTTTTGTCGCACGGGTCCAGTTTGAATTTACACTTGGCAGCATTCTTCTTGTTCCTGAGTAATTTCAGGTCATCCGAAAGCCAGGGTGCAGGAGAATGTTTGATCTTCACAGGACGAATAGGTGCGTGCTTATCAAATAACTGCGTTACCAATGAATTGAACAGATTTACTTTGTCATCGACACTGTCAGATGCAAATACAACAGACCAATCTGTATCGATAGCATCAGTTTCTAGTTCTTTAAGGTTCATGCCACTAAAATTGCGCCGTAGAAGAATTTTTGCCTTATGTTTAGGAGGACGGATCTTGTATGACAGATATACAAGATCATGGTATGAAAAGGCATCAGCAGAAGTTTGACCATGTTTTGCAACATGTTCAGGAGAAGATACAATCATAAGATCTAGAAGAGATGGGGAACTATTGGGAAAGAAATGAGTAGCATCAAGAGGAAGAATGTGAAGATTACTTGAGTCAACGATAGAATTTAGGCGCCTAGAGCGGTGATCGTTTTTCAGAAGGCACGTATTAAAATCTCCCATCAAAATTGTGTGGCTATATAGGGGTGTGAGGTCCTCTAGCAGTTTCTCGAGACTAGCGAAATAGTCCACCCTAAGAGAAGGACTGTAGTAAACACCAAGTAGTAGTTTTGAATGGGAGAGTGTTACCTCAATAAAAAGATGTTGCGCACTATCTGATGACGATGCCGGCGGAGAAACGTTGACTAAGGAAAAAGGGATATAGGACCGAATGTAGATTGCAATACCACCACCGGAACGGGCTACACGGTCATTCCTGACAAGTTGGAAACCAGGCAAGGAAAAAGAAGTGGAAGGGAGACAAGTTTTAAGCCACGTCTCTGATACAAGGACAGCATGAATGTTCCTGTTATCAAAAGCCGTGAGCATGTCAGTAAAATGGGCCGGGATACTCTGAGCGTTAATATGGGCTACATTGAAGTTTTTAGGAACATCAGAAAAGGTATCTACCAGGAATTCAGATAAAGGTAAAAATGTAGAGTGAAAACTATCTTGAGAAGCTGAAGAAACAGATAAGAAATCATCAAACTGATCATTTGTGCTATTTGGTGAAACCATATATAAATATAATACTTACATAAAATTATTTTACTATCGTAAAATAAGTACTAATGTATGAATAATTAAATATACTACAAATATAATACTATAATCAGAAAATACTAATATAAAAATAAATACTTATAGATATATGCGAGTACTTTAAACTATATGGACTTAGATAAATACAATACCTATTTAACAATATTAGAAAACAATAATAAGCAAGCAAATACTACTTATACTTATAGCAGCATTTCCTCTACCCGCCAGTGTTTATGAAAGAAGGACAACACATTCTATATTAAGATAAGTTACAATGTAACATAATATAGAAAACAAAAAAAAAAATAAAAATACAAAAGTAAAAAGAAACTAAATAACATTAAACTAAGTCTTTGACACAGTGAAACGGACACAAAACAACGGACATGGAATGCATCCAGAGATGACATTAGCTGTCAACTTGACACTGACAGCTATGATTTTTATGACGTAAACATTACCTTTCTTTATAGTTGTCGACAGTAATTATAATTAAAAATAATTAGTTATGCCACCGGGTAGACAAAAATTTTGTATAAAATGAAATTTAGTTGGTGGAAGAAAGGAAACATTTAACTTAGTACCCGACAACACCTTAGTGGAATTAACAAATACGGATACAAATAAGCTACGTAATGAAACATATCAATGAAAGCTAATGATTACTTTCGCACTCTCTTGGACTTGCTGATGGTGGGCGCGTCCCTGATCGTGCCGTCCCGCAGCGCCGCTGCCTCGACACCCGCCGTCAGTGGACAAATTTTGTTCAGCTCACTCAATGATGTTATTCTGTGCTGCTTACCATCCGACGTCATGACGACTACAACTCCAGTCTTTGTCCAGCAATTTGTTAAGCCAACACGTTTACGAGCCTCAAGGAACGTGTCGTGGCGACCTTTAGTGAGGAACTCAGAGAGAGTCAAGCCAGAGCCTTTTAACGCAGACTTGGCGGACCAAACTTGATCTCGGTCCTGAGCCCGACAGAATTCTATAAGGACTGGCCTGGGCTTATTCTTTGACGTACCACCCATACGATGACATCGGCTGAAAGTATCTGCAGTCAGAGGCTTTTTCATGCGTTCAGTCATCGCTCTAAGTACCGCGCTATGGATGTCTTCATTTGGTACCTCAGGAGCGCCATGAAGTAAAAGGATCTTCCGACGGCTGCACATCTCTAGACGATCACACTCCCGTGCAAGAAGCTCAACTTGCTGATGAATATTATTCAAAGTGGACATGATGAATTTCTTGAAGTTGGAAAATTCGGCAGCAAGTGCAGCAACAGTGGTGGTGGCCGGTTTATTAGATGTTGCCTGATCCAGGCTGCTTTGAAATACTGCCATCTGTGCAGAGCACATCTCCCGCACCTCATCCAGAGACTTCAGTAGTGAATCCATTGTGTTGTGAAGTGAAGTGAAATGTTTTTAGTGGATTACAGCAGGATAACTTACAGGAAAGGACACTGGCCGGTATTTAGCACTAAATTATAGCATTTAGGGGCAAAAATAATGCTGTATTATATTTTAAATAATAAATTTTTGCAGAGCAATCAAAATACGTATTTTCAGTTTCACGACTACCCGCGAAAAAAAATAACTCAAAAAAATAACTCTAAAAGATAGAAACTCTTTATTGCACAAAAACAGGAAAACACATTACAAACGACACAAAGTACAATCTAAGCGATCTATCTAGCTTATAGCGATCTCGTCAAGACAACCTTCAGGTAGAGGAAACCAGATTTACTAAGGAAATGGGTAACCCAGTGCAAAACTATCGAACTATTTTATATTAAAATATGAAATACGTAAAATTATTACATATGTATACCAAGTAGTATCTATATATTTGTATACTTCATCATCATCATCATTCGCAGTCCATTGATGGACATAGGCTTCTATTCGCCACTTTGATTGACCTTGCGCCTCTCGCAACCAGCCATCTAGCGCAAATCTTCACGCCACCTAGCGCAAATCTTCACGCCACCTATCCTAAGAGCTTCATACACTACACTAATATATACTTAATTTAAAACATATCATGTATTGAGTGTAATGTACCAGCTTGATATTTTTATAAGCATTGTGAAGAATGTAACTTTTGAATATTAGGCACTGATATTTTATAGTCTTACAATAATGTTTTGTATGCGTTTTTCTTACGTTTGTTAACGAATAATTAATATTAATTAAATTATCCAATAAAGCGAAGTTGGGCCACACAGCGCTATCTAGCCCTAAACTAAGTCGAGGCTTGTACTATGGATACTAAACATAAATACTTTTTTTTTAAATAACTTATTTTAAAACACACACACCAAACCAAATATTGGACTTTGCGGGCATCGAACGCGCGATCCCCTTTTTCGGAGACTATGACGCTATTAATTTTGTTGTAAAACAGAATAATCTCATTTGTATTAAACATATACGTATGACATGCTATTATATATAGATATATTATAAATTATATCGATGCGCGCTTGAAAATATACAAAAACCTATAGGATGTTAGGATAAACTATATTTTTGAAATTGGGATGATGACTAAAAAATAATTTAATGTCCATCAGATAGATTAATGAAAAATATTGGATACGTATTTTTTATTTTGCCTCTTGTTCAAAAACTTACGAAGATACATTGATTTTAAATGTCACATGACGTCACGTTAGAGTACAAAATATACTCTAACGTGACGTAGTTAGCCCCCACTCCGTAACTTTAATGCGCTATATCTAAGTATTTTCTTGTTATTTCGACAAAACAAAAAATACGGGTCTTATATTTTTTTATTATCTAAGAGACGGACTAATTATTTTCTTCATTTTCATACCTTGTCATCATCCGTATTGTACTGATGCTAAAATTTCTAAAAATTGGAACATTGTAAGATATTTAACCAATGATAGTTTGTTAAGGCTTGTGCTAAATTCAAAATATTTATAAGGCTTTTCTGCGATAGTACCTACTTAAACATTTTAGAAATTTGAGTTATTCTACATGTGGTATGTATTGGCTTATCGCTATACCTATATGAAACTACGTATTATTGGAATATTTGAAAGATTTTTATTTCATCTATACTTATAATAAATCTGTAGAGAGGTCAATTCTGTACATAAAATATTTTTTCAAAATAACTATCAGGGGGTGATAAGTGATCGATACTGATACCAAAAATGCAATCAGTAAAATTTTTGTCTGTCTGTCTGTCTGTCTGTATGTTCGTTATAGAAAAAAAAACTACTGAACAGATTTTGACGAAACTTGGTACAATTATTCTTCATACTCCTGGGCAGGTTATAGGATTCCATCACGCTACAATCAATAGGAGCGGAGCAGTGACGGGAAGTGTTGGGAAAACGCGAGAAATTTAAACCTGTATGTTTGAACGCGCATTACGCGAAAACTACTGCATAGAATTGAATGCGGTTTTCACCAATGTATTGCTAGAGGTCTAACTTAAAACTTAGGCACAAGGTATAGATGGGTATTATATGGAAGTCCGTTATTTTTGAAACCCGATATCCACGCGAGCGACGCCGCTGGCACAGCTAGTAAATGATTAATGATAAGATAACCGACCATACGAGGTACGTTCCCGCCAACGTAGAGTGAAAATTGATTATATTACAAACTCGGGTCGTTGTCGTTTTATATCGTGGATTCTTTGGAGACTAATCTTTCCGTAAGCAGGTTCCAAATTGTCATCTAGTTCCAAGTGTCTCATACATTTTTGTTCGTCTTTTTCGAGGCTTTCCGCAAACAAGTGCCAATTGCCAGTTTCCAAATCGAATTCCGCTACCTTGCCGACCACCATTTTCGTATTTTCCACTACCGCGAATGTGAAATAAAAGACGATATTGCTATTATAGTTCATTCGCGTTAAGAAAATATTGACTCATCACCGACTGCTGGCCAAGCCACACCCCCTAGCCAATTAAAACGCTAGAAATTATAATTTCTAGCGTTAGCCACACCCCCTAGCCAATTAAAACGCTAGAAATTATAATTTATAGCGTACATGAGTGACTATTTTCTTAACGCGAATGAACTATAGTTCTTGTATTTGCAAGACAGACCCTTATTTCATCACGGTGCTACATAGCGCTTCGCCTCTACATTCATGTTGCGAACGGCTAAGCTATGGAACTCTTTGCCGGAGTCCGTGTTACCTGAGAGATATAGTCTTCAGATTTTCAACGCGACAGTGAATCGGTTTTTGTTGTGTGAACGCGTTCCATAGACTATAACATCGCTTAACATCAGACGAGGGGTATCCTAAAGGGTCGGCAACGCATCTGACACCCCTAGTGTTGCGTTGTCTATGGGCTGAAATGATCACTCACCGTCAAGTGACCTTCAGGCCAGTTTGCCCCATTTTAAAAAAAGTAGGTCCCAACTTTTTAATAACAGAAAGTAATCGATGCCCATGTAATATGTGACGTCATTACGTCGTTCGTTTGTTTATTTAATTATAATAGTTTTGTTAATGCTGAACTAGTAGTTACCTTATTTAATGCAATGTAATGTAAATATTGTATAGAGCAAATATTTTTGTAAGTGCAATAATGTGTATTCATATCATGATATTAAATTACCTATTCTGATATATATGTGTTTAATACAATACCTATGTAAATGTACCTTTACTATTAAAGTATAATATTTAAATATATTTTTTATTGTAGATTTCATCCATCCACTACCGATTGACATTAGGTACACAACGCTTTAAAATGTCCTGACCAGAGTATTGACGTAAATTATTTTACCTATTTTTTGCGCCCTAAATGACTTTAATGCTGTTTGTAGCCACAATTGTTTAGGAAATTTGGATTTTAATGTGCAAGGCCTAGCGCGCGTGAGATTGAGAACTGAAGAAAAATATATGAAGGTGTCGAGTCGACGACCTATCGATATCTGCGGACACCCACATTCTATTAATAAAAAGTAAGCGCCTAGTGATCTTTGAGCAGCAACCAGATCTTGAGCTCCGATGGAATTGCTGTTGCACCCGAACATAGTATTTTCTCTGCTAAAACGTCTAAAGTTTCTAGGATGAGATTGCTAGCAACGATTGTGTTCATGTTGTATTGCTATTTCTTATACATTGTAATTGGTTTTGTACAAAAAAATCCATTTACTTCGAATACTTACAATATTTCGAATACTTTAAAAAATACTGTACCTACCGATTTTACGAGCGTCCAGTTCTACCGACAGAATGATCGAAGATGTGCGTCGTGTGCGTTGAGTCTGTGAAATATCCGCGACAGATTTTTGCGCGTCGTGTGCGTTACTGCATATAATTGCAAAAAAGTGCGTCACGGATAGTCTGTCGTCTGCGCTGCCCCTTAAAAGGCGAAATACACAGCTCCTCAAATTTACAGTCTACATCTCATTTCGTCATAGCACACGTATTCACAAACAATACTTATGAAAACTAACAACACTGCGAAGTAAGGAATTTACAAAGGCGACCGGCACTCGTTAATTGTCTATGATTATGTTTTTAGATGACCCATGGAGATTTAGGGATGTAAGGGAGCGACCCATCTTCTTTTCGCTCCAAGCCAACCTCACCTGCACGTGCTGCATCCTGCCGAATAGCGAACGAGGCGCTCTGGCAACCGACTGGTGGCGGTATGTATAACCATCACAATTGAAGGCGTAGCTAAATACCACAGATCGATGACGGGCAGCAGCGTCACCGGAGCGAGAAGCTACGCCCTGCGATCGCCAACCCGCCTGCCCAGCGTGGCGATTATGGGTATATCCTCCAGATGTTTGCCCTAAGTGGCGAACAACTGCAGAGGCCTATGTCCAGCAGTGGACTGCAATAGGCTGATGATGATGATGATGTTTTTAGATAGGGACGCACAGTTAAAACGTCCGTCCGCGCGACGCATAGTAACGTTTGCGAATACGGGTGCGAGTCTCATGGTCCTTCGAGACGGATTTGTAGTTAATTTTCGCATGCCATGCCTCTGCGCTGACACTATGTTGTGTTTTGAATGTGTCTGGGGTTAGGGTGTTAGGCTAAAATTAAACGCAAACATATTTTTTATATGTATTTTTAATATACTTTTGGGTTTTGGCACAATTTTAAATGATGTGTCCTGGTTTACACTAGGTATTAAAACCTAAATCTATCTACTTACACATTTGAAAGATTTCGAATGCTAAGTTACACTGGTATAATGAGAACGAACCGATTCAATTAATTTAATTTGTAACTAAAAAAATAACAACATTTCGGTTTAAGTACATTTCGTAAGTTATGTGAATCTAAGTACAAACTTAGTACATAGCTATTTTATGGCAAGTAGTAAATGAAATCTTAATAAATAAGAAACAATGAGAAATCCGGTCGAGGTCATTGACCTCGTAGCGGAACGGATCGTCATTAAATAACCACAACTATCGTTTACATCAAAATATCGCCTATTTACAGGAATTCAACATAAAAATAAATAATTTAACGTCACTGTCTAAACCTTACACATTTACTAAGAATAATACATGCTACTTATTACATTATTCACGTACACATAATAAATTTATTTACGCATACTATTTTAACACTACAGTTCACGTATTACTGGCATACAGCTTAAAAAAGATGAGAAACAAGAAAAAAAAACAAGTTTTATAATTAGAAAAATAAATAACAAAATTAAAAAAAAATGGCAATAAAACGACTTTGTGAAACAACCACATTTTGATTTTACAAGAAATATCTATACAAGTTGTTCTATTCATTAGTATTAAGTAGATATTATGCTTGTACATGCTACAGCTTAAATCTATGATCTACTATATAAATTGCACGATTTGATAAAGCGAATATCTTGTAATTTTTAATAAGAATTACGGTGCGACAAATATAAGGGTTAGCGCAAATAATAACAAAATAGCTACATTTTTAGCCATAATTTATATGTGTCGCCCTGTACTTTTAACCCACAAAAGTCGGTGGGTCCATTTGTGTCAAAAGGAATAAATGTCTTTAGTCAAATTATTAATAAAATGAATTGACAACATTTGAATTGACCACCTCATCTCACTGGTATATAGCATACATTTTCCGAAACTGTGAGAATTTATAGTTTTTTTTTATATTTTTACTAAATAAACATCTAGCAATTTTATACGAATTTCTTTCCATTAGGTATGTTATAATTTTGATAATATAAATTATGTACTTTATAGGTACTAATTATTCAGTCGGAAAAGACTGTTTGCATATCAGCTACTTATTTCGAACAGATTTATATCTATGAGTATTTATTTATTACAATCATTATGCTTTAATAGATCTCACTGGATTTTAACAGTTTGTGTTCAAAACACTTAAAAATTTTCAAGCCTTCCGCTTCAAATTTTTGGTTTGATACATTTTAATTGCTTAGTTCTAGACCTTCTACAATATTACATCGATTAGTTAATAATCTCGAGCTATTTTACATGGCCACACAATAATCATGATTCATATCTAATACATCTTACACTACCACTAAATTGAAACTTACGATAATATTTAGCCAAACATTGATATAATCGTAAAAGTCTATCTACAAGGGAATTGTACTTATTTACAAAATCCTTAATCCGTCTCATCCAGCATTCTAATAAGAATTAAATATTGAAATCCAATGAACTATGTACATTTTTCTAATTACCTACTTTTGATTTCATACATGTTTGGCACTTTTAAAGATTGTTGTGCCATCAATATAATAATGACAATGAAAGACCCGGTTAATTAAGGGCTGGCCTATTGATGATACAATACAGAGTACACCCTAAAAGATTTTCTGTAACCAAAGAAATCGCTTAGTATAAAATAAACAGTTTTTCTATATAACAAACCTGCAGAAATAGCAAAACATTTATACAGGGTGTACACATCTTCCTTAATTCACTAATGGAATAATCTCATAATGCATTACGTATTTATAAACCAGAGATCCAATCTAGACACTGGCATAATAAAAGTACCTAAAACTTAGGTAGGCCTAAAGCGACACCATGCTATTTCCACGAGTCTAGTTAAAATCACATTTTAAGATTATTACAAAGGAGAGAGTGAGATAACTATAGAGATTCATGTTTCCGCTTTCGTGGTCCTTACGCTAAAGTCTTTGCTGTGTCCTCAAAGGTCTGACGCGAGCTTTACACCCAATTCAAGACTACCCGCAACAACGAGATTATGTAGTATGTTATACGGCAATCAAAAATCTGGTATATAAGTCTGATATCTGATATATAATGACGTTATCAGTAGTATATCAGAAATGAGTGTAGGCAAATTATTTACACACAGAAGTGCGTTGCAGAACAGTTTGTTTAAATTTTATGCTGCTCGAAACACTACGAACAAATTGGCTTCGTTCCCAGTAGGAAAACTGTTTGCCGCCGTTTTTAAGTAAGTACCTATATGGAAGAGCATAGTAAACCGATACGCCGCTAACTCAATCGGTGGCACATAGTTTAACTACTGGGAACGAAGACTTAGGAATCATTAGCGACAAATTTTAAACAGACAGTTTTGCCATACAACTATTAAACGTCAGCCTTCAAACAGTGCGCCATTGCTATGAGCCTAACTTATAGCAGACCGATGCGCTCGCGTCAGCATCTCAGTTCTAGAACGTTCTAGAACTTACCAGGGGTGGTGGGATGGGGGGAGGGGGAGTGGCGCGGCGTGCGGGTAGGGCCAGCCGCGCGCCGACCCTCAATCCTCCTCTCCAGGAGACAGCGGCGGCGAGAACGCGGGGTTCATGTAGTTGCCCCCGTTGGGGGGAGGCGAGGAGTTGGAGGGTCCAGGGGAGGACAGCGAGGGCAGGAAGCCCAGCTCGCTGCCTCCGTCCCGGCACCACAGCTGCCTCATCTCTTGCCTGCGCGAGCGCATCAAGTTTTTGTATTCCGATATCCGCATTTTCTTGCCGTCCACTATGCAAGTCCTTTTTGGTCGGGGTCGGTACCTGGAATTGAGATAAATACCTTAGATACATACCTACAGTAAATTTATTTACAGCGCTAAATTTTATAAAGCACAACCTAGGTCTTATTTATAGTAGCCAGCATAGTAGCTTCCTATAATAGCATAGTTTCTATATGCATTCTCTGGTACATTTATTTATTCGAATCGTCTTTTTTGTAGGTAAGTATATGGACTCTATCACGCGTGTAGAGTTAACGCGGATAATTCGCCAATGTCAAGTGATTAGAGAGACGTCAAAACGCAATACTTTCCTGCCTTGATGCTACTGATAGGAGAATCGTATTTACCTATACTTACATCTGTACGATGACTGGTAATTGTACAAATCACCGCGCTTCTCAGTGTGCGAAAAAGTGGACTAATTATTTCTTAAGATTTTAGCTTCTCAGGTAGTGATGAAAGAGACTCGGGCTTTTAAAGCTTTTAATAAAGACTCGCCTCCTTTTTGACGCCTCACGAGCCCAGCCTGGCGAGTATGGGTAAAACATCAAGGTATTTGTCCAAAGTCTACCAAATTAACTATCAGAATGACATATTTACCTGTAATCAGGGTGCTTTTCCATATGCAGCTTCGACAGCCTAGACTGCTCTTCATAGTAAGGCTGCTTCTCCGCGTTGGACATAGCCTTCCACCGTGCCCCCAGTATCTTGGATATGTTCGAGTTGTGCATGTCCGGGCATGCCTTCAGGATCTTCCTGCGTTCGTCTTTAGCCCAGACCATGAAGGCGTTCATTGGCCGCTTGATGTGAGGTTTCCCTGCCTCGTCGCGGCGCGGTTGGCGGACTAGTTTCGCCTTGTCGTGCTCCTCTTGCGGTGATTGGTTCCACGATGATGCTGGAAAGAGACAGAAGATATGATTAAATTTTATATTTGGAACGTAGGTTAGGGCGCCAGGTTGTGGCCAGGTGGAAGGAGGATTTATGCGCAAGAAGGTTGGCAAATGTTGGATTGGAGAGGCCTATGCCCAGCAGTGGACTGCGAGAGGATGATGATTCGGATATCGTGGTTTGAACCATGACCGTTTTTTTTGTTGCAAAATTGTTTGGCTTAGTATATGTCTATTTCATATTTATTGAGTACAAAATTATTGGCATCTTGGTATTTGTCCCCTGTCGGAGGGAGGGTTAAAAATTCTGTGCAAAACTTTAATACAAAAAACCGGCCAAGTGCGAGTCGGGCTCGCGCACAAAGGGTTCCGTAGCAGCAAATATAATAAACTTAACCAAAATTACAGTTAAATCAACCTATCTCAAAAACTATAAGAGATACTTTGATCAAACCAAAAATCGTTGAAAGAGTTAATTAGCATGCATCACCTCTATTTTTTTTAGAATTTTATACCCCGTAGTTATAAAAATAGAGGGGGGGGGACATACTTTTTACGACTTTGAGAGCTGATATCTCAAAAACCGTTCACTTTAAGAAAAATGTTTTTTAGAAAACTTTATATCATTTTAAAAGACCTTTCCATTGATACCCCACACGGGTATGTACATCGAAAAAAAAATTTTCATCCCTCAGTTACATGTATGGGGGGCCCCACCCCCAATTCTTTTTTTTACTATTTAGTGTCATAATTTTGTAGCGGTTCATACAACACATATTCCCATCAAATTTCATCACTGTAGTACTTATAGTTTCCGAGTAAATCGGCTGTGACAGACGGACAGACGGACAGACGGACAGACGGACAGACGGACATGACGAAACTATAAGGGTTCCGTTTTTGCCATTTTGGCTACGGAACCCTAAAAAATACAGGTGCCGTATACCTATATATTAACACCGTCTTTTCACAGACTTTTGTAATTTTAAACCTTTTGGCGAACAACACCTGTAAATAAATAAGTTTTGATTACCGTTACACGTAGGTAATCTTTGTATCGAATGAGAAGTGAATGCAGTCTTAAAGCTCACTTTAGCAATAAATAAAAATGTATTTTTGATCCCACACCGAAGTGGCCATCACATAAAAGCGAAGAGGATTAAATAGTAAATCTCCGTAGCGCGTGCCGTACAAGTTAGCAAAACAAACAAGCTGACATTAATACCCGAATTCCTCATACAGATGCGTTGTAATGTTATAAAATTACTATTTAGGGTTACGTCTTACGTACCCAAAGGATAAAAACGGGACCATATTACGACCGGTAGCGCACTACGGTTTTCTTAGTTATTTCGGTATCTAGTGCGTAAATTACCATAGAAAGATCAGATCGGATGTAGAGTGTAACTGCTCTAACTACGCCATCTGTCTGTTACCACGCTGTATCACAATAACCGAAATCTCGTACTTACAATAAAAGCGATTCTTTGCCGCATTTTGCCCGATTTTAAAGTTCGCACCAGGTAAACGCATGAAATATAGTCAATGGTATGAAATGAAACCCTTCGTGCCCGAGTCCGACTCGCACTTGGCCGGGTTTTTTAACCCATAACATATCTATGTTATCTAATGAAACAGATATCATAAACTGGGACGTTAGTCTTAACGATTTTAAGGCATTCTAGTTGTATAACTCAATCGGAAGCGGCGTTAAGCTCGCCGTAAATTATTTGGGTGTCAGCAGTAAAACAATCGTTAAACGAAGCAGTGTTAGAATTTATACCAAATACGATACGGTCAAGAGTTTGAGTTAGTGTTGCCAGGTGAGACAGCACTGTTTCGATAGGTGATATGCAGAAAAAACGAATTCTTGAAGTTGGTTTATTAATATAACAACGCTATGAAACAAAAATATACTGTTAACAGTGAAAGAAAAAACAAAATCAATTGAAAAATCAACGTGATATAATATATAGGCACTTGACAAACGGGGCATGTTACTCTCCATTTAAAAAGATAACTAATACAATCCTTGCCGAGATGTCAGATAGGTATCTACTAGAAAATCTATTGCTATCGACATATACAATGTCACCGCCTAAATTGTACCTATAGTAAGATACCTACCTATATAAAATTAACGTAGATTTAAGTTAATATGAGATATGTATGATATATATTTATAGAAGCGTCAGCGTTCAGAGGGTTAACAAAAATATTTTAAATATAAAAAATTCAGGCATTGATTTAGTGTTCTATCTTAATACAATGGGTATTAAATGAGAGAAATGGAAAATAAGATTACCTACCATAATAAAAACGTACCTAGCAGTCATTATAAAAAGCGATAAAAATATTAATAATAATTATCTTGAAGTCGGCACCGATAGTCAAGTATTCTCGAGAAATTCTCTATTTGTATTCAACAGGTGTGTGTAGGATTAGCCTATTTTTAACAGAGGAGCATGGCAGTTAAAATCTATTTTTACGATGATGAATTCATTAGAATAGATCATAATTAAGTTTCGGAAAAGGCGTTCGGTGTTTTGGTAAGTCGTTTCTAAGAATGTCGTCACTTTATTTTGTGGGGGGCGGTTTCGTTACTGGTATTATGTTTAATAGTGGCCGGTAATGAAGACAGATTAAATAAAGCGTTTTATAGGGTACGGTTTTTACGAGTTGGTATGTTTTCTTCTAATTTGAACCTACCGAGCAATGGAACAAGTGGAAAAGAATATAGCAATGGGCTGATGATAAGGTGATTTTGACGATGAAATTTTTTATTAAAGTGACACAAGCGTATTTTTTTTCTTTTGATGATTTTTTTTGAACAGAAAAAAAAATACCATTATAAAGGTTGGCGGCATTAGGGCATAGAGGGAAGACCTTAACAATCAATTCTTCTTTCCTGTTAAAACCGTGCATTTTAAACCCCCAAATTCATACTGTACCGAAAACGGAACAATGAGTATACGTTGCAATTTTTTCTCTATATATTTAGTCAGTCTTAAACTTAAATAAGCAGCAAATATTACCTATTCCTTTTTTAAAAGGATCACTTTGGCAAGAAGTAACATTTCTTCGACATGAATAACGAACTCAAAACCACCGATGCTCTTACCATTTCGCAAATAGCCACCATTCGTTTGTGCTATCGTGTCTTTATAATAATAAAGTGAAACTAAATCAAATTTTACTGTCCCCACGCAAATAACTCGGGCGCTAAACGCGTTTACACCAATCAAATCTCGTAATGATTGCACAACGTTTTATAACAAGCTTCATATAAGAACCTTTGCTCTGACGCGATTACGGCCAGGGATGTGAGCTTTGGAATAAACTGATATACTATAATGATTAAAACAATGCTTGTCACAATCAAAACGGAACAATATTTTTGTGTATTTAAAAATACTTTTGACGCGCTACGAGCGCGGGAGTAGGTATCTCACCGTTTAATTTTTTTTTAAAAAAAAGGGGACCCCTTCTCTCCTAAGGAGGGAGTGAGACTCACACCTCCCTGAATGGGAGAGGATATCCACTAAAAGAACTAACTAAAAAGGCCAAATTCCGTTTAGTACTACTGGAAAAACCTAAATTGACGCGCACGCCGCCCATACCATTTTTGGCTTGACATTTCGGCCGTATAACAACGGCCGTGGTCACGGGAAGGACAGGTTATATTTATCATTAACTAACAAAAACAGTTAGATATCCGAAAACCGCCAATCACCCGTGTCCCCGCACTAAAACGCCCCAAATATGTGGGTCAGATGCGCATCCGCTAACATTTCGCTGACGGATTCGGCACCAAGTGGCCGCACGATTAATAAGAGCGCGGAAACATCCACCAGACCACCAGTCAAAGCGGCGCATTCCGCGAATTAATATGACACGCTGTTAGATAATTTATAACATCCTACCGCGTTGATACCGGCGCGATACGCGCGGAACGGACCGAAACGGGTACGGTCGCACGCGGTTTTTTCGTGCTACACACATCACTATGTCAGTGAAATGTTTTGTTCGTCGAGAGTACCTTATTCGAATCAAAAAAGCAGTAAAAAATATGTATGTATGTGTAGGTACACTAAATGTTTTTTCAAAAAAAAATTAATGACACTTACAGTAAACTTAATGCTAGGAGCATTCCCTACGGGCAAAGGTCATGCAGAGAGCAGATTGCGGTGGATGGAATAAACTGGATGAGCTTGGCTGCTGATCGAGCAGAATGGCGCTTTTTGGGAGAGGCTTACGTCCAGCAGTGGACTGGCGCAAGCAGCATAGGTACAAGAAGTACCTACTATCATCATCAGCCTAAAGAAGTCCACTGCCGGACATAAGCCTCTCCAGTGGTTCGCCACTTTGGTGAAACATCTGGAGATATCCACAAATCGCCACGCTGGGTGATGCTGGTGCTGTCATCAGGCTGTGGAATTTAGTTATACCGCCACCGGTCGATTGTCGGTGGTTTGTAGGAAAAGGATGATGGGTCATTCCCTTACAACCCTATAACAGGTACAGGGGTACCTGTAACTGCAAAGGTATATGACAGCATGTAACTGTCATAGGTATATGACAGTATGTAACCGTCATAGGTATATGACAGTATGTTACTGTCATACGTATATGACAGTAATAAATCTGTCACATTTTGCCGCGCCGAGTGTACCGAGGCGGGCAGCGGAAGTGTGCGCCCAGCGCCATCTATTTCGCATCGCTTTTCTTGTTTTAAAGGAAACGAAACGACACTTGCGGTTTTGTAACGCGGGTTGGGAGCCAGCCAACTATTTAAACAGCTATTTGTTTTATTGCTATATTCGTATGGCTAATGTATTACCGTTAATGCAACATTATAGCCATTTTTATTGGTTGTTACGGTTTACCTTGTGTTGTAATTCGACTATTGGTGTTCTACCTTGGACTACTTTCTTGTTATAGGGAACATAGGCTATTATAAGCCTCAATGATAGGACTTTCACATTTTTTAATATAACATAACTAACACGTTTTTTGCGACACCAAGATCTTCCTCATATTCATACTTCGTTATTTTTACATACTTTGTACATACATTATTAATAGGTACTCTTATACAAGGTGAATTTTTAATCACTATCCAAATTTTTATATTATAATCTATGGCGAAAATCACTAAATACGTATTTTTTCTTTTAATACCGGTCAGTACTAAAATATTGAGAAAATAGCATTCCAAGTTGTCTAAAAAAAGACGAAATAAATAGACACCGCGCGCCGCGGGCGCCGCCCACCGCCGGGCACGTCCGTCCCCGCTCCTTTCATTCATTCATAAAAAGCCGCCATTTGCAGAACAGCAAAACACATAGGTACTCGTACCTACATAAGTTGCAAATTTTCCCTTCATATTTACGGGCTTAGGACCGTCAGATTTCAAAAATGCCTACCTACCTAATTTTCACCTTATAACTTTGACGCAATCGCCTATCGACAATTGACGAACCGCCGAACACGTTCTCAGCGAAAACTGTCCAATTTAAAGGCATTTATCAATGGGTATTTTATTGGGTGACCCAATAGGTGAATACAATATTTTTCAAAGTTGACTTTATGCTCTTGAAATTAAACTAAGACGGCAATAAGTAGGTAGTACATTGTTGCAATAACTCGTATTTAAAAAAATTGAATCAACTATGTACAAATTAATTAAAATTAAAATCAACTTACACTAAAACTGATCAATAATTATTGGTAATTTAATAGGTAACTGTTCAAAATGCATACCATTTCTCTCCAAACAGTCTCGCACGTTTTTCCACATTGCCTTTTAATTTGTTAAGGACTAAAGTCTCACTTTTCACTTTATCAAATGCTCTAATAATCTGTTGTTTAAGGGCGTCCAGGCTCTGGATCCCATCCACATACACACGTCTTTTGATTTCCCCCCACAAAAAAGTCACACTTTTGGAAATGATACGGGTGCCAGCCAGCGGTGTTAAGCAGTTTCCATATGGCGTATTGGCTAACCTCAAAAAGCCTCGCCGCGTCTCGAGTACTTGCACGAGGGTTTCTTTGGAAAAAGTCGAAGATCTCTTTTTCGATTTCCACTGGCCCTTCTGCATGTGAAGGTGTAGTAAATTGGCCGTAATCTAACAGCTTTTGGTTGGCAGCTAAAATCGTTGCATGGTTCGGAACTTGACACACCCTGGTTGCGAAGGCGAGGAAGGCTATCCGCTTCATACAGTCTTTGAGCTCCGTTCAAACTCTCTCCACTTAACAAATGACACCGCACCATTTCATAAAACTCACGATTGGAAATGTTTGGAATACATCGCGACGGAGAGGTTTCTACTGCGACACGTGCGAACGAACACGGAAATGGCGCGCACTCGCTGCGCGGGGATGCGCGGGCGACTGCTCTTGACCTTTGCCATTTTGTTTTGGGTCGCTCGCTCGCTACCCTCCCGCCGCTCCGCCCCGCACCCCATCTCTACCCCGCGCGGGCGCGGGATATCTTTCATTGATGTTTATCGCTTTGCGTAGTAAATTTTTACGCTAGAAATGGTAACCATGCGATATTTATAATTGGTTCGGTACAATGAATTTGTTGTGAAAATATGACCTATATTTTTTATTGCAGAAATGGGCTCTATTAACGATACCTAATGCCCAGAAAAAATTTGGATAGTGATTAAAAATTCACCTTGTATACACCATATGAACTTGTAAAATGTACCCTTACTATCTTGCTATTCCTTTTACCTAAAGGTGGTCTGGAATTGATCGCTCATAAAACCGCCTAAATTTTACAACAATTGCATAGTTTTTCTAGTTCTAATTATTTTTGGTATGAATAATGTATCTAGATAGAGAATATACAGATATCTACAATTTCCACTTCTTTAACACAAAACATTAAAAACAAAAGGGGCCTTTTAAAAAGAAACTAAAAGAAACATTTCAAAATCCATTTACCCTATTAGGAAACATCATTTATCCAACGGATCTCAACAAGCAAGCCACAAATCAGCCCGAATCTCCACTTTTATCTAAAAGGCTGCCCAAAACCGAACTACAATGACGCCGAAATATCATTAACTCACAGACGACACAAACAAATATTATCAACGCCGTTAAATAAACGAATAAACTGGTAGGCCTTACAAGTGTGATTGTTATCTAACGTAATGAATATCTTGCGTAGAATCTTGGTCCATCTGTCGTTTCACCTAAGTTTGTTGGCACACAGTGTGCTCTTCCCTATGTCAAAGAGTTTTAGGAAAAATTTTAAAGTATTTTCTGAAGTCGATCACTTTTTTCCTACGTCGAAGAGTTTTAAGAAAAATAAAAAAGTATTTTCCTAAATCGATCACTTTTCTATGTGAGTATAAGTTTTTAAACGATAACTGTTAGGCGGTGATTTTGATTGCTACGAAAAACGCTTTGAAGCACCTTACTTAGTAGTAAAAATTGATTTCTGTTACAATAACATTTGAAAATCAGTTTTAGCTAGCAATTTATAAATCACTTAACTGTGCAATTTAACCCAAAAGTAGACCTTTTTAAAAATTATTAATAGCAATTAATCTCTTTGCAAGGTCTGTCTCTGCCAATATTGAGTAATTATTTGACAATGATACAATACATATGTGTGTAAGACTTCGCTTCGTGGATTCCTCGGGTACCTACTTAGGTACTTCATCAACAAATCCATTTGGCTAAGTGTACAGAAAATTGACTGACCCAAATATTTCTATCGTCACACTGTGCCGTAAACTACCAGTAACAAATTTTGTGAAATGGGGTAAAATTAATAATGCCAACGAGATACGGCTAACACAACAATTTAGTATGAAAATCAATTTGTGCGCCAGAATGAACGTGTTATTACAAAATATCAGAAACCAGAATAAACAAGGAATCGGACGGATAAATACGTATTACACGGAGATATGATAAAATGAAGAAACGTTGCGTGTCGCCGCCAAACTTGATGTTTCACATTTAATTGCTAAATATAATTAATACGTGTTGTGCGCTAAACAGATATACATCGGTTTGCTGACGGTGTAGGGGTGTCTATACACGAATGGTTTGGCATAGGCCAAGACGCGGGCGGCAGCGCAGCGCAGAACAGATTTTGTAAAGATGATACATCGTTAACCTACGTACGATGAATTTTTTACATATAGTTTTTCATCGGGAAAATCACCCATATACCAGGGCCTTGGGTACGGGACACCTGGGTTATGTGGGGCTCACTCCTATTTAGGGCAGAGTACTCCCAAAACCAAACGGCGGTCGGCTACGAGCGCTCTGTCCGAGGGCGGAGTGGAGGTACACGACGCAACCCTCCACAGAGCCTCCTTGCCGAGCCAAGAAGGCCCTGAAAGAACAGTCCCAAGCCAATTTAGGGAGTAAGGGGGAAGCGGATATTAGGCAGACCCAATCGTCAACCTCACCTGCTCGTGGTGCACCCTGCAGATTGACCGACGAGGCACTGGCGACCGGCAGATGGCGGAATATCCATCCAGACGGCTAGGTTAAATTCCAGGCCGGCGACGGGCAGCAGCGTCGCCGGCGCGAGAAGCCTAGCCCTGCGATCACCAACACGCATGCCCAGCGCGGTGATTATGGGCATTCACCCTTTATGGAAAACGCCACAAATAAACGGCCCCTAGTTCCCGGTAGCCCTGCCATTTCGAGCTCTGGTAGCGGCCGCAGTGGTGGGGCAGGGGGTGCGAACAATCCCCGGGTTACGACCTCTAGCTACCTAAACCGACTATATCTGGCTACGTACAACGGACGAACCCTGAGGCTTCCCGAACATCTCCAAGAACTCGAAGTAGAACTTAGCAAGATCAACTGGCATATACTGGGGCTGTCAGAAGTCCGAAGAGAGGGAGAGGACACGATAACCCTAGAGTCAGGTGACCTATTCTACTTTCGAGAGGGAGATGTACCATCCAGGGGCGGCATTGGATTTCTCGTCAACAAGCGTCTCTCTAACAATGTGCTGGAAATCGGTAGTGTGTCGACCAGGGTTGCATACCTAGTCCTCAAACTAACCAAGAGATATTCTCTTAAGGTTATACAGGTATATGCGCCGACCTCGGCACACTCCGATGACAAGGTGGAGGCCCTCTATGAGGATATCTCGTCGGCCATCAATTCTACCACCAGTACACATTTCACCGTTGTTATGGGAGACTTTAACGCCAAAGTAGGAGTAAAAGAACGCGACGAATCGAAGATCGGACCACACGGTTATGGGCGACGGAATCACAGGGGCCAAATGCTGGTCAACTTTCTCGAGCGTGAGGGGCTATCATTGATGAATTCGTTCTTTCAAAAGAAGCCCCAAAGGAAGTGGACATGGCGGAGCCCCGATAATGTGACAAGGAACGAGATAGACTTCATTATGACGGATAAGCGGCATATATTTAGAGATGTCTCAGTGGTCAATAGGTTCAGCACCGGAAGCGACCACAGACTCGTTCGAGGCACTCTAGATATCTCTTACAAGCTAGAAAGACGCCGTCTCTTGAAGTCTACCCTCCGACCTACGCCGCTCCAAGCCACACTTGAGTCCGAAATCTTCCGAATTGAGCTGAAGAACCGATTCGAATCGCTGGAAACCACGGTAGATGTTGACGAGATTGCCAAGAACGTGACGAAGACTCTCCAGGATGTGGGCTGCAGGCATTTCCGGCAGCGGAAGCGAGGCAAAGTCTCCAAGCTATCCGCTGAAACTCTGGATCACATGACGAGGAGATGTGAGATGGCGGTAACGCAGTCCAACTCGCTAGCCTACCGAGCTTTGAACTCTCGGACCAAGCAGCTGATTAGACGTGACCTACGGCGCTCCAATACTCGCTCCATTAAGGAGGCGATTGAGCGCAACAGGGGCTCCAAAGTGTTTAATCAGCAGCTTGGGAGAAGCCACTTGACAAGGCTCACGACTGCGGATGGCCGACATGTCTCCTCTAAGCCAGAGATTCTTGCGGAAGTGGAGAACTTTTATGGAGACCTCTACTCCTCGCATGCCGCGAGGCCAGTACATGCCGACATTCGAGACGAGAGGGCCACTCTGAGCCGCCACTACACGGATGATATACCCGAGATTGACGTCGGCGAGATTAGAATAGCTCTCGGCCAACTGAAAAACAACAAAGCCCCGGGAGAGGATGGCATCACAGCTGAGCTGCTGCGGGCAGGTGGGGCACCAGTTCTACTGGAACTCCAAAAGCTGTTCGATGTTGTCCTCCAAAATGGCACAACCCCGGGGGCGTGGAATAGGAGCGTGGTGATACTCTTCCACAAGAAAGGAGACAAGTCGCTCCTGAAGAACTATCGGCCGATCTCCCTCCTGAGCCACGTCTACAAGTTGTTCTCGAGAGTTATTACGAATCGTCTCGCCCAAAGATTCGACGACTTCCAGCCACCGGAACAAGCCGGGTTTCGAAAAGGCTACAGTACCGTAGACCACATACACACAGTGCGGCAGATTGTACAGAAGACCGAAGAGTTCAATCAGCCCCTGTGCCTAGCGTTTGTGGACTACGAGAAAGCTTTCGACTCTATCGAGACCTGGGCGGTCCTGGAATCCTTGCAGCGATGCCAAGTTGACTGGCGCTACATCGAGGTGCTGAGATGTCTGTATGACGCCGCGACAATGACCGTCCAAGTACATGATTGGGAAACGAAACCCATCCAGCTGCGTCGTGGAGTGAGGCAAGGGGATGTTATATCCCCTAAGCTGTTCACGAACGCACTGGAAGATGTTTTTAAGACCCTAGATTGGAAAGGACGCGGCATTAATATCAACGGCGAGTACATCTCTCATCTCCGATTCGCCGATGACATAGTCATAATGGCGGAGTCGCTGCAGGATTTGGCGGAGATGCTGAACGGCCTCAACGATGCCTCTCGACGCGTGGGCCTTGGGATGAATTTGGACAAGACGAAGGTCATGTTCAATGCCCATATCATCCCCGAACCCGTGCATGTCGGAGATTCGGCCCTCGAAGTTGTTGAGGAGTATGTTTATCTGGGACAGATAATCCAACTCGGTAGAAACAACTTCGAGAAAGAAGCCGATAGGAGGATCAGGTTGGGCTGGGCAGCGTTTGGGAAGCTTCGTCACATCTTTACGTCATCTCTGCCACAGTGTCTAAAATCTAAGGTCTACAATCAATGTGTCCTACCAGTTTTGACCTACGCTGCTGAAACGTGGACGCTTACGGGAAGACTAGTCCACAAATTTAAAGTCGCTCAGCGCGCTATGGAAAGGGTTATGCTCGGTATCTCGTTAAAAGATAGGGTACGAAACGAGCATATACGTCAAAGAACGAAAGTTACCGACATAGCCCGAAGGATTAGTACGCTGAAGTGGCAGTGGGCTGGTCATGTCTGCCGCAGAGCCGACAATAGGTGGAGCAGACGAATTTTGGAGTGGACACCGCGTTTAGGCAAACGAAGTGTAGGACGCCCCGCAACCCGCTGGGCGGATGACCTTAGAAGAACTGCTGGCAGTTGCTGGATGGGGGAGGCCCGGGATAGAGAAATGTGGCGCGAATTAAAGGAGGCCTACGTTCAGCAGTGGACGGACCAAGGCTGTTGATTGATTGATTGAAGCCAATTTAATTGAACAAGAACAAAAAAATACATTTAATGTGTATAAATGATAAATGATTAGGTGAACTTTAAGAAAATTTAATAAATTTTATTTTCCCAATAGGCAACCCTAAGAGGCCGTAGTTTCCAGCTAAATCCACACAAAATGCGTTATTTCGACTGAATGTCACTATGACAGTAATAATTCTGGACACCAGAAATCACAGTGTTGGGAATTATGCGATATACCTAATATTGAGCGATGCGTCGACTTAGGTGGATAACGTAAGAAAATTAATACGTGTGATTGCCACGCTCATCGGTTTTGTGGAACCAACTCTCTGCGTCAGTCTTTCCGAACAGCTACGACTTGGGAGCCTTCAAGAAACGAGCGTACTCTCATTTAAAAGGCCGGCAGCGACCCCAGAACTCGATTTGAGTTGCGGATGTCCATGGGCGGTGTCGACTGCTTACCATCAGACATCAAACTTGCTCGTCTGCCGCCTCCCGCATAAAAAAAACGGCCGGATGTACGAGTAGATAAGCTTAAATGTATCAGTTTTTCCGTGATCATGGTACAAACCCAGTTAATAAAAGTGTGGTAACCAGTTTAGTTCAGTGGTAGTGAACGCTGCTTTATGGCACAGTGGTCGCGGGTTCGATTCCCGCACAATACAAACATTTGTGTGCATGAACATGTCTGTTTGTATTGGTCTGGATGTTTTCTATGTATAGTATGCATTTATCTAATAAAACACCGGTTGACAGGTTGTAACGAACAGAGAGATTTATTTGAAATCAACCATAGACAACATCCCCACTATTTCAAATAATCACTGAACATATTATTTATGTATACAAAACAAAACTATTCCATACAAACAATACCAAGAAGTGACATAAATTTATAATGTTTCGCTGAACATAGACTCTTAGTCAAAATGTCAGCTGGCATATCAGCTGTTGGCAAATACAGTACTTTTACAATTTTATCTTTTACTAGATCACGACAAAAATGATACTTAATAGCAATATGCTTTGTACGTTTATGAAACACTGGGCTTGCAGACAGCTTCAGTGCACTCTGGTTATCATTGAACAAGTTGATTGTGTACATCTTATTGGTAATTTCATATTGTAGTCTTTTCAGATATAACGCTTCTCTACATGCCTCAGATAGGCCAACATACTCTGATTCAGTACTAGAGAGGGCTACACATTTTTGTTTTTTACATTCCCAAGATATTACACCATCTGATAACAAGAAACACATTCCAGTATAAGATCTCCTATCCACAGAGTTAGAAGCCCAATCAGCATCTACATAACCCGTTATCTCTGAATTACCTGTTTTACAATATTTAATTCCATAACATTTAGTTTGTTTTAGATATTTCAATATTCTCTTTGCATATTCCCAATGCTCCTTTGTATGGCAATTATTAAATTGACTTAAAAAACTTATGGAGTAACTAATATCTGGCCTAGTCAAGACTGACAAGTACATCAAACTACCAATTAGTTGTTGATAGGGCATATGACTATTTGCATTAACTTGACCTTTACTTAAATTTAGTTTGACCTCCATCGGAGTATCAACAGTTTTACAATCAGTCATGTGAAACTTTTGTAACAAAACATCAATGTAATTCTCTTGGCTTAAAGTTACTGATTTCTCTAACTTATCAAACTTAACGTTCATCCCCAAGCACTGTTTCACCTCACCCAAGTCTTTGATTTTAAACTGGCTAGATAATACCCTTTTAAGACTATCACTTTCCCTTTTACAATTTGAAAATATGAAAAAATCATCAACGTAGACAGTTACAACAGTTATGTCATTGCCAACATTTTTTGTATACATACAAGGTTCCAACTTTGATTTGCAATAACCATTTTCAATTAAACAACTATCTACCTTCATATTCCAGGCCCTAGATGCCTGCTTCAGGCCGTATATGGCCTTCTTAAGTTTTAAAACTTTGTCTGACCCATAAGATACATCATAACAATCTGGTTTCTGCATGTAAATAGTTTCCTCTAAGTTACCATTAAGAAATGCAGTTTTAACATCTAAATGTGTGACATCAAGTCCCAGTTGTACTGATAGTGAAAACAACAGCCGTAAGGTCGTGTGTCTAACTACAGGCGAGAATGTTTCAGTATAATCGACTCCATACTTTTGAGAAAAACCTTTAGCAACAAGCCTGGCACGGTACCTCACATTGTTTTCGCTGTCATACTTCTTTCGTAAAACCCATTTACATTGTACAATAGTTTTATCTTTAGGAACATCAACAATTTCCCATGCACAATTATCATCAAAACATTGTAACTCATCACGCACTGCTTCTAACCATTGTTCCTTTTCAGGTCCTTTCAAAGCGTCCTCAAGTGTAAGTTCACATGTGTCATTAACACTGTCACTCATACAAGCATTAGAAAAACCATACCTGTCGGGCACTTTCTTCACTCTGTGTGAAACATACCTTTTGTCGGCACTCACTATATTTTCCACACTGCTGTTGGAAGAGTCATCTTCTGGCACATACGTCTCATCATCATCAGGGATTTCTTCACTCTGATAATAATCTTCTGACACGTTCCCCACTGAATCCTCATATACCTCAGGTGAGTCTGATGCCTTCTCCTCGATCTGAACAAGTTTTTCTTCTTCTGGTGTTTTTTCAATTATGATCACATCACGGCTGGTTGTTATAGCCTTGGTTCTGGGATTATACACCCGGTATCCCTTTACATCATCTGGATAGCCAACTAAAATGCCTCTCTCGGCCTTTTTGTCCCATTTGAGCCTCTTCTCTTTGGGCACATGTGACATCACTATACTTCCGAACACTCTCAAATGGTTTATGTCTGGCTTCGCACCTGTCCACGTCTCGTAAGGCGTCTTCCCGTTAAGAGCTGAAACCGCAGTCCTGTTTTGGAGGTAGACTGCAGTGTTAGTTGCTTCAGCCCAAAACTTTTGTTCAAGATTAGCATCAAATAATAGACATCTAGCCTTTTCCACGATGGTACGGTTGAACCGCTCAGCCAAACCATTTTGTTCAGGCGTATACGGGTTGCTCTTCTGATGAATTATCCCTGAATTATTAAGATAATCATCGAATTCTTTGTTGCAGAATTCTTTGCCGTTGTCACTTCTAAGAATCTTTATTTTCTTATTAAGTTGGTTTTCAACAAGTACTTTATATCTTTTAAAACAGCCAAATGCTTCTGATTTATTCTTCATAAAGTAAACTGATATCATGCGGCTATAGTCATCTATAAACAGTATGAAATACCTCGAACCTCCTATTGAAGCATTGTTAAATGGTCCACATACATCTGTATGTATAGTATGCAGGAGTTCTTTACTCCTATTGCCTTTCTGTGGAAAGGGTAATCTGCTCTGTTTACCCTCGCAGCACACTGTACACGACGACTTGGTTATATCTGCCTTTCTGTCGAGTGTGAGACCTTCCACGGCATCCTGCATTCTGTTCAGGTAATTGCTGTTGACATGACCGAGCCTTCGATGCCAAACGTCACTTGACACAACAGTTGCAGCCATCAACTCTTCGCGCATTCTCAGTTTGTAGACACCATTAGTCAACGAAGCTGTTCCAACTAATTCACCAGTTTTATTGTAAATCTCACAATTTCTGTCTGTGAATTGTACTCTATTGCCTTTAGCAATCAGTTGACTCACGGATATCAGATTAGTGGTCAAACTTGGAACACATAATACTCCTTCGACAACTACATCATACTCACAATTGTCTGTCAAAGTTGTAATCGACACATCACCAGAACATTTCACTGGAATCTTTTCCTTGTTCGCGACCACAATTTCTTTGATCGAATGCTCGACGGAAACATTTCTGACCCAATGTTCATTGGCGGTTAAGTGAGCACTTGCACCAGAGTCAATATACCAGTCATTCTTTGAGAAACTGCCATTTAAGAACACGGCACTGAATGCATTTGATTGTTTGCGTTCATTATGCTTGGTATTTCCTGAATCTTTGTCAGATACGGTGCACTGATTACGATAATGTCCGGTTTGTTTACATTTGTAACACTTTACAACCTTTGGTTTTGACTTTGACATATAATTTGAGTTTGACATATATCCATTGTCTCTGCCTGCGCCATTGCTGCCAACCTTACTGTGTTTACGGAAACTCGCCAATGCTCCGCTCACGTCGCTACTGTCTTCCTCCAAATCCATCAACTTTGTTTTAATGGCGTCTGCGGTTATGGCAATTCCGGAATGTTCGATCGCCATTATCATGGGCATGTATTTTTCGGATAATCCTGCTAAAAGTAGCGATCCAACCCACTCATCGTTGATGTTAAAGCCCGATCCACTTAATTTCTGACTTGTTTCAATGATTTGTGTAACATACGACGTCATAGATGTGCAATTTTCAAGGCGAATAGATATAAGCGTTCTCAATAAACTGATTCTTCTGGTGAAGCCGGAGTCATCGAATAAATTCTTGAGTTTCTCCCATAACTGCTTAGTATTCCGAGAATCTTTTATATGTACATACAGTGACGGATCTATCGTCAGTATCAATTTCGCTTTGGTTTTCGCGTCGGCTGCGGCTTCATCCGATTTGGAATCCTTGATGAAATCAATAGTTCCTTCCAAAATGAGAAAATTCTCCGCGGCGAATGCCCATTCTGCGTAATTTTCGCGACCTTTCAACTTAGGCACACTGACAATGTAGTTCGATGACATTTTCACTATTATCACCGTAACTTAGTTCTGAGTTCAATAGCACAGCGTATTCTCAATCTGCGGAGACTAATCGGCACAAACTTGCAAGTCTTTTCGCGAGAATAACTAATTATCTGGCTGGGCCCATAACCTCTAATAAAACACCGGTTGACAGGTTGTAACGAACAGAGAGATTTATTTGAAATCAACCATAGACAACAATTTATTTACAAAAATGTATCTAAGTAAGTTTATTTATTTAAACTTTATTGCACAAAATGGTACAAAAGGCGAACTTAATGCTAGGAGCATTCTCTAGCAGTCAACCTTTGGGTCATGCAGAGAGCAGATTTGTTGTGCGGTGGGTGTACAAAAGGTTATCAGTTAGGTTTATCAGTTGTCTAGTACCCATAGTACAAGCTAGTTAGGTAGGTATATATTTATTTACAGAACCAACCCAAATCACATCACTATTTGTCCAGAGTGTGGCTCGAACTCACTACCCTTGGTACATAAGGCACATTCCACATAACTCTATCACTTTTCTGCTATTACAAACTCGTACAGCACTACTTAAAATGTGTATTTTGATTAACGCGATAGGATAGTGGGTGACATTTTAAATCAAACTGGATGTGTCGCAAGCAAGCTGGTCGTAATTTCGTGGAGTAGCGAAGTCCGCTCGTGAGAAACTATCAAGAAATAGGACGTAATAATATACTTGTTTATTACAAATTGTTCATGTTCAACAAAATGTAATCGATCATTATTGTGTACTTACGGTATGGGTGTTTACTATGCATACTATGTATCTGTTCACAAAAAAAAGTAAGTTTATTAGTCGTCTAGTACCCATAGTACAAGCTTTTGCTTAGTAAGATACTAGATGGCGCTGTGTGGTGCATATCTTCGGTTTTGGGGTTGGGGGTCCGGGAATCCTCTGATATATGTACTTATTTTTCAAGGAAAGAGAAATGATTAGACAAGTTATTCCTACTTTTCCTAGACTCATCCAAATAAATTTTTGCATTTGCAATAGGTATCAGTAGGATTAATTGCTGTAGCGAATTCTTTTGCTCCGGGATAACAGTATACGGTCGAATTGAGAAATCTCCCTTTTCGAAGTCGGTTAAAAATGACGATGTTCACAGATTAAAACCAAAGAACCTAACCTAACTTCAGGTTAAAAAACATTTAGTTAGGATATATTTCTGGAGCTCTTACGTCTATAGACGCTTGTGGACGTCATTACATATTATCTGATTCACCTACTATCTCCGTCCTCGTCAGTAGTAAGAGAGACAATGTTCACACAGAAGACGTTGTTCTGTTCATTTGCTATAGAAAGATGCACTTTCATGTTAAATCTTTCAAGTTTTTCTGGAAACAAGGCCCTTGTATACCGTTCCTTAAAAATTCAATGTCCAAAATATATTAAACATTTCAAATTATACTCGTAATACAATAATAAATAAATTATATTTGTCTAGTCCGTCCACAGTGTAACTTAGGACATTTCTACCGCCTTCATTTTGTATTATTTATTATTAAAGATCAATATATGTACATTATGTAGTGAAGACACACGATGGAAGTAAAATTAACAGACAATAGTTTATCTTACTATGGCTTATAGGCACAAAGGGGGAGGGCGGGATGTCACGATACTGGGCTGCTATAAAAAAATAAACACGCACACAATTTAACGTCTTATGCCGCGGCCACACATTGGATTCAACTTTGCGTCCAATCACTCTCCAATGCCCAATATTAACTCAATGTCTTCATTGTGTCAAAGCACCGATACACACATTGGTGCATTGGGCGCAAAGCGTTACGTTGGTGCAAATATCTCCAATGAGTGGCCGCGTCTTTACCTGTCCAGGCGCTATTAAGTAAAAATCGTACGAATCTCTTACACACACCTGTTTTAATCCCACAAACGAGCTCAACTCTAGCTCTCGGTCTACAAAGTGAAACTGTGTCATCGTGGCAACCGGTTCCAATTGTTTTTCATCATTCCCATAAATGAGTCAGTGTTAATTGGAATATTTCAATTGATTACAATATCGAGATGGAATCAGTCACTTTGTAGCATAGTGACAAAATAAGGAAAATCTGGTTGTTAAGTTTATTCTGATCTTGTGATAGGTACTTTACGTTAAACAATAGACGCAGGTAGATACGTTATTAATATTTCAAACCGAGATTATCCTCTTGGATATTTTTACGAATTTTACGACTTAATGGGTTTGGCCCTGGTACATTCCAGATGTACCTATGTTTAATCAGATTGACGTATATGAAGGTTATTAGAATTACTTGGCAGTCTTTCTCCTTGAACATGTTGTACTGGGGGGTAGGGCGGAACTGGGAGCGCTTGCTCAGGGGATGTGGGGACCAAAAGGAGAATGACCTAACCATTGATAGAGTTGAACTTCCTTGAGTATTTTACACTGCGGGCTGTCATCTATATCTATCTATGTCGGGCGATAGTAACGCTACTTGCACAGAGAATGTGGGGACCTATCTGTGATTCATCTTATCGTTGACAATGTTGGAGTTCTTTAGGCGTGTTACGACACGCCGGGCTGTCTTCTTTTTGCAAGAGAACTAAGGGGAAGTGGGGACTTAGGCTGTCGACTATATGAAGGAGCACTGTTTGCTCAGGGGATGTGGGGACCAATAGCTATATGAACTTACCGTTAACAGTGTTGAAGTCCTCTTCCTTCGGCATGTTGTACTGCGGGCTGTCGTCCATAGGCGGATAGGGGACGAACCGCGGCAGCATCATCGGCTGTGCTGGCGACGGGGAGCGTTGCTTGCTGAGGTTGAGGGGCGCGTCCGGGTCCTGGGGCGGGGGCGAGCGGGCGTTCGCGGTCAGCTGGGCCAGTTGGGCAGTCGCGGGCCAAGGGGAGTTGGGGACCACCTGGAACAAATAAAACATTATTTATTTGCGTGGGTTTAGGTTCTTTTTATGCAAGAGGCGGCAGACGAGCAAATGTGATGTCTGATGGTAAGCAGTCAACACCGCCCATGGACACTTAAATAGGTTTAATAAGATTTGCTTGTTATAATGAGTTTATTTAGCTCCTTTCCGGTACCTACATGCAATGATAATTTTTTTTCATTAGTTCGGGGAGTTACGTGTAGGATGGGCAGGGAGGCATGAGCACCCCCCTTTTATTCTCTATAAAGAGCCCATACCACCCCTATGTACATGAAGCGAAGCGCGAAGCTTAAGACTTTTCGGGATGGTGATGTACTGTGGACGCCCTCTGCCCCAATCCAGGTGACATAAGAACAATAAGTCACTATGTACATACCTACTTAAACATCTTGCATTGCAAACAAGATCCAATCTAAAAATTAAACGTTTCATTGGAAATTAGGTGTCTATTCGATTTATAGACAATTTTATGAATCGGCTTAAAGTTTAATCGCCGTATATGTTAATTTTGTATTAAGTTAGCGAGAGTAAATTAGAACGAGACAATAAAATTGTCAAACATAATTACCTAGTGTTGTATTATGTAAAATGGCCTCCGGCTGGTCGAACTAAATTAACAAGGAAAACAGAAGTGTAGCAACAAGAGGCTTAATAAGAAAGTTGAAGACACAAATTTAGTCCCGTTAACAATCGGTCTCATCTTTACGCAACCATCCGCTCAAAGAGATATAATGCCAATTAATTTTGAACATCAACCATTTTGATGTTGTTTACAGTCAAAACTAGATGACGAATGGAACAAGGGAACGCGTAAAAAGTTGATTATAACTTTATATAACAAACACCGGTTTTGACGTGTAATTAGTACAACAACTTTCATTTTTAAGATCGTCTTCAACGGTGTTTGTGTTCAGTGACGCAAGTAGCTTCTTGATTTACAATTTGTTTTAATGCTCTTGAAATATATCATCGTTGTTAGAATTCGTGTTGCCGAATGTAAACTTGTTCTCTTTCGACATACGTAACCGATTGCAATTCCATCCTCATCATCTCGATGGTTGGCGATCTTCCACTGTACGCTTTATGAAAAACTTCTTGACTCGCGCGTCGGTTTTGTAGAACCAACTCTCTGCGACAGCCTTCCCGAACAGCTACGACTTGGGATCCTTCAAGAAACGAGCATCTTCCTATTTAAAAGGCCGGCAGCGACCCCAGAACTCGATTTGAGTTGCGGGTGTCCATGAGCGGTGTTGACTGCTTACCATCAGGCATCACATTTGCTCATCTGCCGCCTCTTGTACAAAACAAAAATACGTAGGTTACATTTAATAGGTACATTTTCAACTACCATTTTATATTCTGTTGCAAAAATGCAGCCTTGAATACTAATCATATTGTTTAACTAACAAAGATAAGTGTGCATTCGCAAGATGATTTGGTAAACTTATGGATGGTTGTAATTCGACCGTCTCGTCTCGTGTAGTAACTTCACTTTTCTCATTATACTTCATATCATTAGTGCGTCTTCGGTTGCATAATTAAGCTCGCATGTAGTAAGATCTGATTGATGTCAGTGGATGTACAATAGTGTTGTAGGTTGGAGTCTGGAATGTTAATCTTGAGGTCTGGACTTTATTCTGTAACGGTCGTGTAAAGTGAAAATAAACTTAAATTTTTCAGACTTTTTCAAGAAGAGTTATGGAAATAATCTGCATTGATCTATAATCTTGTTTTTTTGTTTTTTTTTTTTGTAATCACTTCATAGCACTGTAACTAGATGTTAGCTTTTCATGCTGTGTACACATATTTGTGGACGTGCAGCCTAATAATGTTACCCTTTTCTTTCACCAATTATCATGTATTGTTGTACTCTGTTTTGTGTACCAATAAATAAATAAATAAATAAATGATCTAAGTTAAATGATTAAACTCAAGCATCTTCTATGATTTCAGTGCGTTATAAAAATTTTCAAGATATCTATCCCAAAGGCAATTTCTTCAATCAATTGGTATTTCCATTAATTTTCCTTGTTTAATTAATAAAATTTAGCATCAGCAATGAATTGAACTTCTGAGAGGATTCTGAGAGGATGCAAAATTTTGTCTGGACAATACCAGCCTCTGTATAAAGATACTGACTTATTATATGTTAATACCTATCTACCCAAAAGACTTCGCGATCTTCTTGAGTACACTTCACACCTGAAGGTCACCTGCTGGTAAATGATCACTGCAACCCATAGACCGCAACACCAGGGTACTCACAGGTGCATTGCCGGCCCTTGAGAAATCTGTAGGCTTGCTTTTTGAAGGTCCCTAAGTCGTAAGAAGGTCCCTAATTTAATTTAATTACTTAGTAAAATTTACTGAATTTTGAATTTTGACAATTGCTTAATTTTAATTGTAATAAATGTTTTCGAGTTTATTGAATACCTATTGTACACCTTCATGAGGTATATCATGGCTGAGCTATCTATGATTGTAACAACTTTTAATGTACCTACCTATGATAATGCAATAAATAATTTTGAATATTTGAATTAAGACTTACTCAAAGAGGCTTCAGAAGACTCGAGTCCATTCCAACACTATGCATTACATCTGTTACCTAACAGTAATGTTACAATTACTAACGATTCTATTCGAGCGAACCGTAGTTGCGCTCACTCATATTAGGTATTATGCAGTGAATGCTTAATTGATAGCATTAACGGAATTAGCACAAGCTATTTTAATACTTCTAGATAGACTTAATAACTGCACAAACAGAATGCTTGCACAATCCAACTGGTATCTTGATTGAAAATTCTTATAACGTAATGATAACTCGAAATATGAGCGGTGAGGAGATCGACCTAAGGCGGATAATGTGAAATAAAAGACTAAAGTCTTATACAATTTCTAGATCTTCAGAGTGCATATGATGGGGTATAAGTGACAAGCGATTAAGCTTCATTGTCTGCTGATGTTAATCAGACGCGATGTAGTAATTATGACTGGTTAATATAAAAAACACCAGGGAGGGTTCCTTGGCCTTTTAGCAATACCATCACTTAATGGATTCTCATGTGTTTTCTTCCTCTTAGTCTTACAATCCTGGGTTCTTTAGGCGGGGCGTGAAACGGCATCTAAGTGGGCCTTCAGGGTGAGGCGCGGTGGGTTTGCCCTAGTGTGCCTGTCGACCTAACATTCGGACCTCACGTCCGCTTACCATCAGGTGGAGTGAAGTCATCCTGAAAGCTCTTTTTATAAAAAAAATAAGAAATATCAACTAGTCTTACATTAGGAGGGGCAGGGGGCGGCTGCGGCCTCATCTGCTCCAGCAGGGGCAGGAGGCCCAGCGGAGGCCCGTGGTACAGGCCGTGCTGCCCGCGCCGCACCAGCTCCTGCCGCCGCAGCTGCTCCTGTTGCAGTCTCTGGATCTCCAGCTCGGCTGTCACGTTGCCGATGTTCTGTAACAAGGAATAATGAACTTTAGAAATTTGTAAGGCTGAAGAAGATACTAAGTTTCTTGCATACCTATACATGTTGGCCATCAGTTTCAGAAGGAGTGGGTTTATGAAAAATAAGAACCAAAATACTCAAGATTAAATCACTTTATTCACTATTTTTCATTCAAATACAATACTTCACTGGTATACAAATCCTAATATCCTTAATCCTATCCTAACCTAATCCCTCATAATTAACATTCCTATCAATTCCTACCAATTCAATCAATAATCCTACCAATATCCTAACAATATCCTACCAATCCTACCAATCCTACCAATAAAATATAAATCTATTAACACTTACTGTTTTACAGGTAATCCATATAATAATGCACATAATCCACATAAATCACTCTATACGTCCGTTCGGTCCGGCGTCTCGTAACAGAATGTCGATAACTGACAACTTGTCTGCCTTTTATACGCTTGGACGTCAGATGTCAATTGAGTGACTATTTAATTTAATTTCCTACTCGCACGCCGGATTTCAACTGAGAGACTATTTTATCAGAGAAATAATAAGCTATGCAATGTATTACCAACTTAAAGGTATAAAATGTATTAATGTGTGTAATAAACGCTAACAGCTCGGCCATCCTGTTCGAAGCGGGTCCTCACGCTTGCTACTAGAAGTTTCAGCTTGGTGTCTTCTTCGCCATAGTCTTCGCCTTAGTTTCAGCTTGGTGTCTTCTTCGCCTTAGTCTTCGCCTTAGTTTCAGCTTGGTGTCTTCTTAGCAGTTTCTTGAGATGTCCTCTTGTCCCATCTGTCCGGTCCGGTCCAGTCCGCTCCAGTCCAGTCAAGTAAAGTCTAGTTTGGCCCTCTAACCTGGGCTCTAGTTATGCCCTCTAACCTGGGCTCTAGTTATGCCCTCTAACCTGGGCTCCAGTCCTGCTTTACCTGGACTCCACTCCTGCCCTGCCTGGGCTCTATTCCTGCCCTACCTGGGCTCCATTCCTTCCTCACTCCTTGCCCTCGACTGTCCATCCATATCCATCTTCTTCCGTAGTAGTGGGTATCTGAAAAACTTTTAAAAGCTTAGTATTGTTATCGTAAAATACACATTCATTGTTGCAAACATGGGCTACATGTACGTATATAGATACTATATTTAGCACCGTACTCGTTTGAATCATCATCATCAGCATCATCAGCATCTTCATCAGCATCTTCATCAGGTTCATCATCATCAGCCTGTATCAGTCCACTCCTTTGAATATCTACTTATAATGAATGTTTGTTTTTATAGTTTCAATTTTACCTGTACCGTGGTTACCTATAACACATGAAAGCTGTAAAAAGTAATTCAAACTTCCTCCACTTCGTATACAGTCATCTGGTCTAATAGGCATTTCAACTTAAGTATGTAAAGGAAAGACAGATCAGGTGTTGAATAAGATTCATCAAAAACATCGCGTCCTACAAAATCAATACAAAACAGAATATAAAATACTAGCAGCCCGCTTCTCGCTTCGCTTCGGATAAATCAATTATTTCAGCTAAACATTTCATACATTGTTGGTGTTGTGACGAGTTCCAAAACGAAAAAAAAGGAACACACCCTGGCCCTGAAGAGCCTCTCACCTCAACCATCTCATCGACATATTGCAACGACCACCATAGTGAATGCAACCAGAACTGTTCCCGCCAGCGTGCGATCATAACTTATAGGGAAAAAAAAGGCTTATGAAGTGCCTTCAATGTTCAAAATCCATTAACCATTTAAAATATTACAATGCTCGGACTGACCCACAGTGAGTGTCTAGCACGGACAGATATGAAAAATTGAAATAATAGGTAATTTCATAAGAATGACTGCAACTCACTGACACTTAATGTATCGAGAGTCTATTTGACAAAAGACATAATATTCTATTCATCCGATTTCAATAGGACAAATAAGTAGTAATATCGCTATCACATTGTATGTGTTCAGCTAAGAATCTGGCCACTTAACCCGCTCTTACTAAGCAGAAAAATCACATTGAGAATGCAAAAGTATTCCATTTTTAGGGTTCCGTACCTCAAAAGTAAAAAAAACTGAACCCTTATAGGATCACTTCGTTGTCCGTCTGTCCGTCCGTCCGTCCATCTGTCAAGACCCTTTTTCTCAGGAACGCGTGGAGGTATGAAGCTGAAATTTATATCAATTACTCAGGTCTACTGTCCCTTGAAGCTGTGAAAAAAATCAAACTTCTAAGCCAACGCAATCAAAAGATACAGCCGTTTATGCCGCAAATTTTTGACACTTGGGAATCAAAACCTAAAGGGTACTTCCAGTCGACCCAGAATCTTGAAATTTGGCATGAAGCAACGTTTTATAGCACACATGAATGAAATATTCCGAAAACCTTAAATTTTTAGTTACATTACAAAATATATATTTTTTAATAAATATAAACTTTTTCTTTTTTTCCTCATGAACGCGTAGAGCTATCAAGTTGAAATTCATATCAAGTACTTAGTTTTGCCTGGTCGTTGTAGTGTCAAAATCAACTAACAGTGTCCAAGTTCTAATGCATGGAATCACTACTTAGTGTACCAACTCCCAAAAATTTTTATTATTCCTAAACTTTTCTCAAAAATCCCTAAAATCGCCTTAATTATATAGTTTTCTCCTAAAAAATAATTTTGTTTCCTTAAGGCATCATTGACACATTTCTTGTCGACATAGTACGACGTAGATAGTACAAAATTGAATCGTTGAATCACTACTCAGTGTACAATCGTTGTTCAATTTTCTCAAACATTTTTTTTTTTTTTTTTTTTTTTTGCCGATTCATATCTGACGTAGTTGGAAACTAAGCACTAGATGTTGTTTTAAGACACTAGGTCAAGAAACTAGTATTGTTAGAATAAAATTCCATTTTAAACAAAACATTTGAAAGAGTCAAAAAGTTCCTGTATATACTCCTAAAAATTTCAGACGCCCAATAATAATCTCATTTCACCTATATACCCTGGGAAGAAAACCCTTAAGTTATGAACCCTGTCCCTACTATAAGAGTATGTTATTTTATTTCTTTACGTATCGCATTTACATATTTATCAACACTAATGCCAGAGAGTAAATTTGCCCACACACCTAACAGACCCTAAAAACACTGATCCGATTTGATATCTCCTTCATGAATCTTATCCTGAATTTCGAAAACACTATTTCAACTAGAAGTCTCTTCGGACGTACAATGATTCCACAGAACACTGTTTCAACAAATCACATATTCGACAGATTTCTAGTCAGACAAAACACTAGGTACTCCGACAATATTCTATTTCGACAAGCCATATTTCGACAGAACACAACTCACCTATTCGACAGAATACCGTTCAGACAAAATGTTAAATCTTTTGTCAAAACCTAATCAGTTATAAGCCTTTAGGAAGCTACACTATCTTTGGTATACACAGGTCATAATTTTTTTTAATATGGGATTCATAATAGAATTTCACTAAAGTTACCCAAGTTTGAATTTTGCATTATATAAACGCAACTTTGCAGTGCATAATAACAATAAAACATTGTAATACAAAAATTGCCGATAGAAAAAGAGTAACATCTTGTTTCCTGCCGGTTCCCCCGGGCAGAATCCACTCTCCGAATATGGCGTTAGCATAACCTTTCCATATTTTACTTGGAGATTAATAAGTACCTCTATTTAAATCTATGTAATTAAAGCTTCTATTTTCATTTCAATTCAAGATATGAACAAAAATCGTCAAAACCCTTTTCTCATCGCGTGCGCGGCGAAACCCATTGATTATAGAACCAAAAAAAAAGTGTACTATGACTCTACAAAAAGCATGTCCGGACCGAATACTGCTATCTGTTCATCTGTTACAGCGTGGCTGTAACAGACAACCTTAAATACTCGAAGGGAGGGAAGGTCGCTTGCTGTTCACATTCATCAATCATCAATTGTAATTCACTCAGTTGATAGATCACCTCATCCTCATCTTTTAACTATCCTCTACCCCAAGATTGTCTGGAAGAGACCGCTCACAGATGCAAGACCCCCTAAACTGCACAACAAGTTCACCATCATCAACATCAGCAGTGTCCACCAAATCACCCGTATAGGATACAGTAATGAATATCTATTCTAATCACAAAATCATTAGGTTAGATCATTCCCTAGGGGCACCGCAGACAGAGACGGGCTACTGATATCAGTTGAAAATGGTTCAAAGTCAAAAGATCGTAATAATGTGATATATCATCGCTCTTCGTTGAGTGTACCGGGCTATGCTCAGAGCTTGAGCAGGACAATGATGATGTAGATCATGATTGCCTATATATAGACCCCGACCTCCGATAATGAAAATTCATCCGAATCCACTATTCTCTCAGACTCCGACCAATTTCCAATGTTATCCATATCCCCTGACCCTTTTGATGAACCCACTTGAATATCACGCACTGGCCCGAAAATATAAATTTTTCTGTTACCTCAAACCTATCAGTAAGTCAACAGCAATAGACATTATAAACCCGAACCAGAGCGACCAAATGGCAGCACCTGGGCGCCTTCACGGGCGCAAACCTCACACATCGATCTAGCCTCGAAAATCGGACTGAGATATAGAAAAAATTGATTATAAAATCCCTCAAGTATCCCACACAGACAATGTTTTCCATCTGACACCATTAAAATTAATTAATCCTTTTACAAATACTGCATGTATGTATTTACTAAGAAATAGGCCAAGGCAGACGAAAGACAAATCTTTGTGACTGGGCCACTCCAGGCATTCACATTATTAACAGAAGGAAATTATTCGAACCTTGTGCAACCCAAGCCAGATCAAAGGATGAGAATATAATGTTTAAAAGTATACGAAACCCCTTTTAAAAAGGCTTGTATAGTGGCGAAGACAAATAACGAGTACTTATCTAAAAGTAATAAAGGACATAGAACCCCGGTTCATTACCACAAGATCTCTAAAGAAAGTGACAATCGTCCCAATTCCGATGCTGAAGCAGCCACTCAATCCAAAACCCACTTTTCTAACATACCTACCCTGAATAACGAGCAAGATATATCCTTAGCCGAAAACCCTAAGCCCAATCTCCTCCAAAAGCAAATGTGAAAGAATGTCTTCTTAGCCATTCCAAATCATATTTATTGTGTAATAGCGATTCTACAAACCCTCAATGAACTTCATTTATCAAAAATATTTGTAAGGAAATTTCAGCAGTGGTATAATTATTGTTTCACAGAATTTTGCAATAATATTTAACAAGTGTATAGACAGTCATATCCAAATCCAATGAAACAAGTAAGATTATTCCTTTATTTCATCGATTCCTAGGTCTATTTCCATTTTACCAGCGTTAAGTTTTAATTTTATCCCATCAACAAACAAGCAAAAATATGACTAAGCGAACAATACTCTCTCACAGTCTTACATTAGTTTACCACAATTATTTTCTCGTAAATTCCAATGCATATCCGTCCATATAGGACACACACAAATTTAATTTCAGACTCATTTTAATTCAATTTTTTATTTTTTTATTTTTCTGTGAACCGAGGCTTCGGTCAGTTTATACTACTACCTACTTCACTTCCGTGGGACAATGTAAATATGAATGTGAGTCAAATAAATACTCACATAACCATGAACAGTAAACACACGGAACCCGCTGAATGCACGACCCTTCCAGGGATAACTGCGAACTCTCAAGTTACAACGGGCGGACTCAGTTGTCATAACGTTACCTAATTAAAAAAAAACTAGGGAACTGACATCGATACCTCAAGGCTAATTCAATCCAGTCACTTCCACAGCATCATATCCCACAGTTTGCCCTTATGGGAATCAGCCTCACAAACTAACCCTGTATCACAGAAGGGTGCTCCGGTCTACATTACAGACCCCAATCCCGTAAATCACTTAAAGAATTATCCAAAGAAATAAAAATCCTAACCGCGGTGCCCAATACACGTTTGACCGCAACATATTGTTGATCTAAGTATTATATCGATTTAAATCTCGCACAGAGTCATGTACAATTACCAATGGCTACCACAAAGTGCAAGATTACCTAGATCACCAAATCACTAGATCATTAAAGAAGGCCTAGCAGACTACACGTCGAAACGCGGTCATAAAAAGTTATGATATACATTGCGAATCCACTTAAAAAAACACGAGTAAACCATTTTATTTTTCTTGCATGACCATACCTAAAAATAGCTTTCCAGTGAATACATATTTAGCAAATATATGATCATTGATATCCCTATATATCATTTATTATTACTTTACCAAATCCTGTATTATATTTGAATACTACTGATAACCGTTAAATTTGTCCAAGCTCTTTTACTTATGTGATTCCTCAATGAATATTTGCACACGTACGTACCTATCACTAATTTTTGTTGTCTCCTATTCAATTCTTATTTTATAATTCTAGATTAGCTTGTTAGGCATTCATTCATGTGACATTTTACCTTAAAATCTGTAACAACGGTATTTAAGAGCTACGCCCTAATCCCAGACTCCAACGACATGTATTCGTTATTGCGTTAAGAGTACATCGTATACACGTTGGGCGATAGAAAAATAAACCTATGCACGCACAACTCAACAAGTCTATAATATTGAGGTCCGTTTCAATTAGGAATCTACCCCGACTCCCATAATACGTGAAACAATATAATTTAATCTGTTATTTATTTAAGGAATTAAGGATATTACACAGCAAGCAACGAAGTATTGAGTATTTAGTTCTATTTGTGATAAGAAAATGACTATTACGAAAATAAAATAACTGGGCGTGGTCAAAGAAAAAAATATTCAAACATGTACCGCTTAAGTTATTCTATTATTCACTACTGATTTTACTTCCATTTGCCAGTGGTAACTGAACAGCTATTCACTTTAAAGCCGTACATTATTGCTGAAAAAAAAAAAAGTTCGCCCATTCTCGGTTATTGTGGACGTGAAAAGAAAATTAAGAGAATTTTCTTACGATCCCACTTCTGAACTGTTGGCCATCAGTTTCAGAAGGAGTGGGTTTATGAAAAATAAGAACCAAAATACTCAAGATTAAATCACTTTATTCACTATTTTTCATTCAAATACAATACTTCACTGGTATACAAATCCTAATATCCTTAATCCTATCCTAACCTAATCCCTCATAATTAACATTCCTATCAATTCCTACCAATTCAATCAATAATCCTACCAATATCCTAACAATATCCTACCAATCCTACCAATCCTACCAATAAAATATAAATCTATTAACACTTACTGTTTTACAGGTAATCCATATAATAATGCACATAATCCACATAAATCACTCTATACGTCCGTTCGGTCCGGCGTCTCGTAACAGAATGTCGATAACTGACAACTTGTCTGCCTTTTATACGCTTGGACGTCAGATGTCAATTGAGTGACTATTTAATTTAATTTCCTACTCGCACGCCGGATTTCAACTGAGAGACTATTTTATCAGAGAAATAATAAGCTATGCAATGTATTACCAACTTAAAGGTATAAAATGTATTAATGTGTGTAATAAACGCTAACATACAGTTTAAGAGGCCTATATACTGAGGTATAAGAAAGTTAATTGAAGTCTTTCAATGCTTGAGGAACAATCATCATCATCTAAGCGAGTACGAAATAAAAGTCGTGACGAAAGAAATTGCAAGCATTATTTCTGTTATGAGAATATTTGAGTTTTTGTTATTGGTTAATTCGATCCAAATCCTTTGGAATGTTCATTATTTGCTAAATAAAATTCATTAAGCGGTGCAAATGTCTTCTTCTGAAATTTATCTCAAGTTTAATTTCTGTTGCTTCTTGACGGGAGCAATAAAACTATTCGTAATATTATTTGACCAACTTCAACAGGAGAGGGTTCTCAATTCGATTGTTTATTTTCACAATTACTGTTACATAAAGCCTACTTATTTACTGCAGTTATTTAGAATACAAATCATTGATTAGTAATTGAATACAACTAATTCAACGAACAATCTCTCCTACCCGTTCGTCATCAACTTCGCCGGTGATCGGCTTTTCCATGCTTTAATTCCCCTATTCACCCGAGTAATGACCGACTATTAGCTCATTTGCATGACAGGCCTGTTCTGGGAGGCTGTTCTTGTTAGATACTCAGCTCTGCTACTTATTTTTATAACCAGCAAATCGAGTTCGCACAGAGCAATAGTGGAAGTTTTGCGCCGAAGCTGAATGCAAATCTCTAAAGAGAAATGTGTTTGAAGTGTACGTATTAGCAACTAGTGAACTATTACAAATTTGTACTGATGCTAGCTAGCTTGTTGAAGCTAAAAACGTTTAAATATCATATCTATTGACAATCAGAGATAACAAGGTTTACAGAAAGAAAAGAGCGGATGACAACAATGAAAAATTCGCGGCGCTTTCGACAATCAGTCTTAAAGTGAGATCTTTCGTCGCGAAATTTGTCGTATGTAAAATATTGCGCACTTAAGCACCATCGGCTACAAAGAGAGACCCAGAATACCGGCACAAATCAACCGGGTGGACGCACACTAAATCTCCACAGCGGCAAACGAATGCCCAAAAAAAGACACTCGATTAATTGCTCGCGACTCATGACGAATACCACAATATACATTTTATCAGCTCTTCATTAAGATCGCATTGAATTGTTAATGGTTGTTCAAGTAAGACGTTATAAGGTGACGATATGAAAACAACTCGACGACAACAGTTTCCGCGCAAACGACAACGTTTGATGCAAATATGAAAAGAGCTTTTAAAAACGCAGACGCGACTGACATTGGGCCGTTTGCGTGAATCATGAGCGGTGGAGATGAAAAAGAAAGAGCACTAATGGAAGACAAAAGCGAATGCATAAATAAACATGACATAATCGCGCGTACGAAATAAAAAGATACATGTGATAGGTACCCCCCGATACGAGTGGCGGTGCCACCGGTAATCGACCAAGTTTTTCCATCGGCCTGACAAATTGCCGTCATAACCGAACGGATTAAACTTTTTATTAAAAACAACAAACTGAGCATAATGTATGGGCGTAATCGGCAAGGGACAGATGTTCCCGAATAACGTGCGCGATTTATCTAATGTAAAAAGACTTTTATTTAATAGCTCTGCCGAGATGTCCTAGCAATTGCCGCTTATATTTTACAGCCGACCGTCGTTTTGGCATTTCGACCGCGTTTTGATAGCATTATTAATGTCGGAGATGATATAAAAATGCGATTTTTGATCGAGGTGGGCAGCTGTGGTGCGATTTATTGTTGTTGGGCGCAGGTGGTGGAAGCGAGGTGGCTAGGTACAGCGATGATGGAGCGTGTGACGCGGCGACAATGGAGGGTTTGCCAATTGAAACAGTTGGGCGTGATTTGCCGTCAGCGGAGCAGCGCAAGCGCCGATGTGCGATCAATAAACATGGCGGCGGTATAAATAAACCGGGAACTCTGTCACGGCATCCTTGGCTTACCGCTCTTGTTCATAGAAATGACGAACGGCGGCACAATACATCAAAATCTATAAATCCTCATTAAGCTATTACCAGAAATGCTGACGATTAAGATGAAAGCGCGGATTAAAGAGCACATCAAAAACAATAAGCCCGAGAATATATTAAGGACAAAGAGATCACAGATGACGGCCGGATATGCCATGACATAATTTATAAAGCCGCCGCCGATATCAAAATAGGACGTCGTGATCGACGCAGGCGATTCTGACCTCTTAGCGGTCGGATTACGGCCTATTAGTGTATTAAAAAGTGCGGAGATTAGGTGAAAATATACTGGAACACTGTAATGAAACAGACGTCACATTGACGTAAGAGATGCAAGATCTCGGCTGAAATCATAATATTTACTGTCAACGGTGGACACGTCCTCGTTTCTAGATAGATTATTCTAGTCATGGATTTAGGTTTTGAGTAATTTGGAATTATGCATTATGTAAGAGGCGATCCGCCTACTGCGATTGTGGGCCAATGAGTTACCAGGTGTCTGCGGAGTGATGGAGAGGCCAATAAAACATTTTGTGGTTTCTACTAATTTTGAGGAATATTTTGGCGAGCGAATTGATGACGTTTTCGCTTAGAGAGAGATTAGACAAGAATAATCAGAGTTCGATCCCCGATGGGCTTGATTTAGGGAGTTGACTTTTTAAATTAGCTAGGTCGTCAAATACCTCTCAGCGAGATATCGTAGGTGACACAATTGATTTTCTACCAAGCAAGTGTTAAGTGTTTCAAATGTTAAGACAAAGATAAGCATCTTCTTTTCGTATAAAATGGCAATTAGATAGGCATAATCTAAATTAATTCTCCAATTAACACAGAAAAGGTCATATAATTTCAACTTGCTTACTCAAATAGTTACTTTACTTGAAATTACATATAAGTTTGAAATTAACATTTGCTTACTATACCTATTATCAAGTAGTACTTACAATTCACAAAAAAGAACAAACTAAAAAAACATCAAATGACAGTAATTCCGTTTCATCTTCAAAAAAAAACATTGTTGCTCTTTACACATCGTAATAGATTGCATCGGATTAAACTTTTACGAGATTCGCTACCACATGTAATGTGCAGTCCATTCTGCAATCTAAGCAAATCACGACCTTACTACGTTTGAATTAAAGTTTATTTTATTTGACTTTTGTGTAGGTATGGTAGCAAAGGCAAGGTCTGATACAAAAGTGTTGATAATTTGAATAATGCAGTATAAAAAGGGATTACAATCGGTTTGAGGGACGGGACAGGGTTGCCGCGGAGGGCTTTGTGCTGAGCCAATGCGATGACATATCAGCATGAATCGCTAATGGACAACCCTGGATATAGGAGCCTTGGAGAGGGCTCGTACTATTTTATTTGATTTTTTATTAGTTGATATTCATTCAGGTAAATAATTATGTTGATTTGATTACCGAAAGCTACGAATTTAACACTTTAGTGTGTGTCCTTTTTTCACACGAACAATCGATTTTCGTTTGTGTCTATCTTTTAATATGTTGGTGATAAAACTAAATATGTATGTATCTAGTATCTACTATAATAGTACGAGTATTATCCGATATTATGATATTTCAATGTGTTATAATGTCACAAAAAAGGGATACCTTTACATATTTTTGGATGGTTAGAAAACAATAAAGAAACGTATGTAGGTATCTGCTCTGGAATTTAGTATTGTATGTGTATGTGTGTTTTGTGTGTTTATTTATATCTTGAGCAGATTATGTAATGACTAATATGTTTGTATACATATAGTGTCTTATTTAAGACAGAAAGTATCACTATCCTATCCATTTTATTACAGATTGAAAAGTTTATTTGCAAAATAAATATAAACTCAACTCCTTTGGTCTCCTGTCCATGTTTAAATGCATTTTAATATCGACAACAGATTGCACAATAATGCTTTGAATTAATTATATCAGTGCTGAGTTGCAATAGCGGGCCGCTAGTGTGCGCGCACGCATCGCCTAGGATATTGCCCTTTGCGAACCTTTGTTTACGTGCTAATTTGCTTTGACTTAAATTAAGTGCAGTTTAGTTAACTGGCGGTATAACAATCACGAATGAAGGTGTAGCTAAATCATAATCATCATCATCATCGGTCTCAGGCCGATGACAGCCAGCAGCGTCTCCTGCCTCGCCTGCCCATGGTGATTTTTTTAAATTCAAAATTCAAAATATAAACTATTATGGGTATAAAGATTCGAGGTGTTTGCCTAAAGTGGCGAACGACTGGATAGTGGATAGGCCTATATACAGCAGAGAACTGCAATAGGCTGATGATGGTGATAGTTAACTTGGGAAACCTGGGATTAAGTTTTCTGCAACAACAGAACGTTTTATATATTTTTTTTATTTTCAGTTAAGTATAAAGGCTAGAATCGTAATAAATCCTTTTCCGACCACAAAAACGTCGATAAGTTCTCACGACGCAAGCAACAAACAAGTGAACAATCGAAAAAAAAAACATAAACAAATCGACAAGTTTCCATTTTTGAAATTTCGCAAACGGAATCACTTGTTCCAAAGCCAATTAGCCTGTCAGGCCGTTTGTAAAACCGTCTCTGCACAATGCGTGGCGCCCGGCGTTCGCCGCGGGGGTCATTTATCGCTTTTGGGGGCCGTTCGGAAACTGGAGGACGATAGGCGATTGTTTTATAGAATAAGGCCCGTTCGGAAGCGATTGTCTGTTGTGTGCTAATTGATGTGATGTACAATTCGGTGATTTGTTTGTGATGTAGCCAATGATGATGTTTAAAGGATCGGGTTAGGGAGGGATGTTTAATTTGGTGAGCGCTTTTTGTAACCTATCCTTGCTATTTGAAGATGCCGAGATCAAATTCTAGACGGGTTAAATCAAGAAAGGATCTTTTTTTAAATAACGCGCGTTTTCTTGTTAACATGAATGAAACTTTACAATAATAGGTATAGTTTAGACATCAGATTTAAAGGTAACATTTTTTTATTATTCAAAATGCTACCGATATTTACATGGGCAATGCCGCAGGCTGCAGGTAGTTTTTATTAAAACAAAAGGCATGGTTAAATAGAGCGCATTTTCTTAAAAGGGCGCTGCGGTGCTAGTTGGGGACAAAAGTACACGTAAAAGCTTGAGGTATGGGCCTACCGCTCTCCCATTGGTCCGGTGACAAAGCCAACTTGGCTGTCATCGTAGTCCTTTAGCCGAAAAATACTTGTATTAAAAAAGAATGGAAACCTATTGACAGAAAGTTACTTAATTCGAACGTAACTGGCACAAAAACAAGCCTACCAGGCGAAAATTCGAAATTCAAATACGAAAATTGGTTCTCTCATTACCGTTCCATCTTGACCGCTGCAACATGCATGCATGCACTTGCAATGATCTGCAGTTTCGCGATCAGATGTTATCTCCTCCCGCCATATTGCCAATGAGTGCGCACTCTCGTACCGTTGTTGTGATTCGATAAAATATTATGCCAGAGTGACGATGCCTTTGCGTGCCCTTGTTAATAACTCATTTAAAAAAGAACGTCTATTGTTGCAATGAGGAAAATTTTGGTTTGGTTTTTAGGAAGATACATTAACAATAAATGTATAGTTATCTATAGTATCTTTAAAAATATGGCATTAGAAAATGGCACAATAAAGAATTCAGCCGAAAAGCTTGAGGTTGAGTTAAAATTAAAAAGATCAACCACTAACGTCAAAGTGTTAAATCTATAAAAATCTATATCTACGTAATTCGAAATACGAAAAAACACTTTTCCTTTTCCAAAAATAGGACAACAGCCAATTGTTTCATAAAACAGACATTAACAAAGCATACATCCTGGCTGAAAATTCGATACATAATTATTAAAATATTTTATTATTATATGCATTTATAAATTCGAGCAAAACTCTTTCCATTTTCAAATAAGTAAGTTCCATTTATTTCGTAAAACGGGCAAAGACATTAACAAATTATACAGCCTTGTGTAAAAAATGATACATACGAGTATATAATGCGTTTCAAACTGGCTTCGAAGTTGGAACGAAATTCTTTCCTTTTTTCACATACTTAGTACACAACACCCAATTATTTCTTCAGACCAACAAAACATGCTTTTTAACACCCCAAATTCATACCGAGCGTGTGCACATAAGACAATCGCATCGTCACACGCGAATCGTGTAATTGCCGACGACACGTGCCGGGGCTTGATAAGATCACCGCACTAATTTGGCAGGAGTGGGTTGCGGCGAAAGCCCGAAATGAGTTCGGCTTGTAGGGGCGATTGTCGGTATTAGGTCGATGTGTAAAGGTAGAAGAGTAGGGCGTAGGTTTATAGCGTCAATATTAGTGACACGTCAATGTCCATATAAATTATAACCTAGGTATAAATCTGATATATGAGCTATGTACTGCTAAATACCACATGCCGATGACGGGCAGCAGCGTCACCGGAGAAGCTACGCCCTGCGATCGCTAACCCGCCTGCCCAGCGTGGCGATTATGGGTAAAAGATGCTTAAGTGGCGAACAACTGGAGAGGCCTATGTCTAGCAGTGGACTGCAATAGGCTGATGATGATGATGAACTATGTTACTGGTAGTTTCATTCAGAAGTTATATCAGAGTATCAAACATTCTAACAAATTTTCGCATTTATAATATTAGTAGCATCTATATGTATTACAAAAATTATTAGATTTTTTATACACATAGGTATGCCTAGTCAAGTGAACGGAAATAAAAGTGTTGAAATAGCACAATTAATTCCACGAGAGGGGAGGATAGGAGCGGCACGTGACACAGCGGCTGCAAGATACAATCAGTCCGCTAATTTAGACAAAGCCGCAGGGGAAATGTTAGCTAGCGGTCAAAGTGCGAACTTTTGACGTTCAGTACTTTGACGAAAGGTAAAACGAGGGTGTATCACCACAATTTTTCGTTGAATAAGTTCTTGATTTAAAAAAAGCGCTTTCTTCCGTGGGCTTTAACTCAACAGGACTTACTGGAAAACAGCGTCACGGCTTATAAATGCTGATTGAGAGATTTTCTTTCAGACGTCACAGCAAACGTCATATTCGGTCTTTCAGATTTGTTTTTTTTTTGTAATTTTTTTTCTAATGATGTAGATACTTTGTGTTTTTGTCGATGATAATTACGTTTTTGAATCTTAATTCTAATCAGAATCCCAAGTAGGTATTATTCGTTGTCCAAGTTTCATGTCGTCCTAAAACGCCCAAAACTAACAAGCCATTCTCATTTAGAATGTAAATATATTTATTTAAGACACTTAAGGAAATTAGCGTTACCAAATCTTTTTTACAAACGCCACTGAAACATTAGACTGTAAATCAGAATTAACTTAATTCTGATTTACAGTCTAATGTTTCAGTGGCGTTGGCCCTGTCACCGCAAAGAGCCATCTGGCGTTTGAAATTACTTTTTATGGACAATGGCATCCGTGCGACAATTCGGAACACATTTTTGAGATGAGACGGCGACATGAACTAACACCTATTTTTGTTACTATGTGTATTGTCTAATCATTGACATTGTTGTTACGTAGATTGTAATAAAAAAATTGTATGGCATCATCATCAGGTTATGTCAGTCCACTGCTGGATATAGGCCTCTCCCAATGTGCGCCACGCCACTATGATGGATCCTGGGTTTCTCGCATCCAGCACTTGCCAGCCGTCCTGCGCAAAACGTCACTCCACTTGGCCTGAGGGCGTCCTACACTACGTTTGCCGAGACACGGTCTCCAGTCCAGAACTCGTTTACGCCAATAAACATAGATATAGACAAATATATTATACATTTCATGATCACCTATTCATCATCATCAACAGCAGCCTGCGATCACCTATTCATAAGTAAAAAAAAACACTTCCCACATTCCTAATTTATCCGTCATGCTTACATAAAGACGCTTTTATTTATAAAAATACTTATCTACCCACTGGCTACTCGACCGACAAATCGAAAAAAGGAGAATTCCGCGTTGTATCAAAATAACATGACGATAAACAAAGAGCCCACCCCCAAGGGATCGCCCCCCTCCCACAGCCTCCCCTCTCGCCTGTCTTGCCTCTTACCTCTCCTTGCTTATTCCCGGATGCTCTTCCCACTCCAACGTTTCTTTTATTCCTTGCCTCTTGTGTTTATTTTTGTTTTCTGTTAGCCGGCGGAAATAATAGTGTAAGATTTATATGGACGTGCTTTAATTAATATTTTAATTAGGGACAACCCATGGTGAAGCAAAGAAAACTGAAAGGAACTTTTGGGGAATTATTTATCTATGTTTGATATGTATTGTATAACACATCATTATCATCATCATCAGCCTATTGCAGTCCACTGCTGGACATAGGCCTCTCCAGTTGTTCGCCACTTAGGGCAAACGACTGGAGGATATACCCACAATCGCCACGCTGGGCAGGCGGGTTGGCGATAGCAGGGCGTAGCTTCTCGCTCCGGTGACGCTGCTGCCCGTCATCGGCCTGTGGTAGGTATTTAACTACGCTTTCAATTGTGATGGTTATACCGCCACCAGTCGGTTGCCAGTGCTAGTGTATAACACAAAAGGATCTAATTAGGTTTATCAGTTGTAGGTAAAGACTCCAGATGTTCGCCCAAAGTGGCGAACAATTAGAGAGGCCTATGTCCAGCAGTGGACAGCTATAGGCTGATGATGATGATGTGTTTAGTAATCATAGTACGAGCTTCAGCTTAGTTAGAGACTAGATAGATTACCTACGCTATGTGGCCCAAAGTGGCATGGCGGCTATTTATTTATTCATTGCCTATATAAAATCTATTTCAGATGCGTATTATATGTTAAAAAATAGTGGGCTTTAAAACATATTGAGCAATACCAAAATCGTCTAATAAATGGTAATATGTATAAAATGTTTTTATAAACCCTCTCGGCCGTTATTTTAATCCATTTTTATAGTTGTTTACATGAATAATTTTCCGTTGCTCAAAAGCGATTACCCACTAAAATGTTTTAATATGAAGTGATTTTTGTTGATATATTAATTTTCAGTAGCTTCGATATTATTTTCAACTTTGTTTTAGAACGTACGACTTACGAAAAATCAACATATCCGCGATTTATTCCATTCCATAATATAACCTTAATTATATTTTAGAAACGTCATCTATTAATTAATATGGAAACATTATTGAGAAGGTTTTAAGTAAGAAAGTCATCAATGAAGTTACTCTAATCCCTATGTTTAAGCGAATGCTATGATAATAATTTGTGATGCCCCACATTAATGAGATGTTAATTCCATATGCTTGGCCCTACTCATAGTCTGATAAATATGCATAAGTGTTGTAGTGGTACACATGCATATGAATTACTCATTTAAATTAAGTTTATTGTTCATATTTGTTTATATTCTCAATATACCAATATTTATGGGATACTCTTAATTAGAACTTATGGTAATTTTATTAAATGCCTATCTTTTCCTAACTTATTATAATTTCCCTTCCATTATAATTTCTCTACGCATAATGTAATCATAATCAAACATAATATAACCTTAGAATGAAATCTTCTCGAAAAATTGTTGATCTCAATATGCTTTTCTTAAACACTCATCCTTTTTTTCTATATTTAACCTTTAAGTTCACCAGAGCATTTTCTGCTGTAATCGGGTTTTCTCTCTTCTTATCATTACCACGACAACTACTTAAGAATAAAACAGAATTACAAATTATTATTTGACAGAACGTTGACATTTTTAGTATCATAATTATGTAATTGGGCAGAATTTCCAAGCTATACCCGAAAGGCGTGTCCATCTAATACTTTCGCGCTCCCAAGATGACCTTTTGTAGGCCATAGAGTCTGTGGAGTGGCGTCATTATTCCGTCCGCATTCAATCCCGCAATTTACCTCGTTCTTCAAACAGTACGCCCGCGAGATAAAATAGCGGATCGCATAAAAATAGACGCTTCATTCTATTAATTAAATCGTCTAACCCACGGAGTGTTTCTTTCAGTTCTTGTCGATCGAAAGGCTAAAGCGTAGAGTGGATGAGATTGCACTTCACAAAAAAATTAGGTACTCTATAAAGGCATTTTAACAATACTAGTACCTTGGTACTTAGTACTTGATAATTGCAAGTGCAGCGCAAGCACCAGACTATTGACTTCAACAACCTAGTCTCTCTATGGTGACTAGCCACGTACATTATGTTTAGAACTAGTCTATTATATAATCTAGTTCTAAACATCCATATATCTACAATAGTGTGGCACTTTGGAAAATGGCCTACAATAAATGATTTCGTTATTAGAAATTATATGTATCACTTAGTCTGTAATAAATAATTTGATTTTTTTATCTACAAGTTAAAATTATGTTGAAATCTACCTATTCAAATTGATTAAGATTGCAAAGTTGCCCTACCTCAAAAGAATTCGAAAAGTTATCAGAATAAATTTTATATTCGCCTCGATATTAAACGTTACCATTATGCGCAAAGATTTTACTAAGTGTTTGTTATTTTATTAGACAAAGTAGTTTTCCCAGAAAAGCTGGAATTCCATACAATCTTACCATACGGCTGAAATAAAACAAATTCATTGAAAACAAGGTCATGTCTGGGAAACCCGGTTATAGTAAAGAAAGGGTACAGTAGTGGACTTATGAGGGTAGTTTTTTTTTATAAGGGAATGAGATTAGATCATCTAAAAATCTGTATTGAATTTGAAAAAAAAATGTGCCTTGCATGAAATTTAACATGGAAAAAAGTCTTAATCTCCATCGTTGGCCTACAGTTATATTATCATATGTATAACATAACATTAATGTGGGATTGTTGAAAGTCTTTAAGGTTTTGGGGAGAAATTAAATAGTGATCACCTACTTACAAAGGTTGAAGTCAATGTTGATAAGGGATAGGAGGTAAATCTTTGAATTCGAACAATGTAAGCAAATCATTGTTTATAATATATTTTTGGCGGCCGGCTGTGTGACCCTTCCAGGAGTCAGGACAAAGGCGGGAGAAGGCAATGTTGCAATGTTGCCTATGCTTGGGGTATCACCCCAGTGTAATGCTATTCTTACAAAGAAAGATTTTACCTACTTAACAATTTTGTACTATGACCACAGTACATTTAATTCTGCACACCTGTTTTATATGTGGCCGGTATAAATACCGTAATCTCCTCTACCAGACAATGCTTAAACCGTACAAAATAAGACCCGCATGCTCCCATTGCGTGGGACTCGCGTTAATTAATAGAAATAGAAAACGGGTTTATTTTTGTGTGAGCCGTGAGTTTTTCTCAATGGGTGTGTTTTACGTACGTACAAATTGTGAGTTGGTGTTCTACTGTAACAAGCGATTTCAAATACATATACATAGTGACACTTACAATTTGGTGAACAGGGAAATAGGGGGCAAAAAGCCACATATTTATAGAAGATGTTGAATATTTTAACGTAAGGCATATTATAAGACCCATAATCTTTTCGCTTCAAGCCAACCTCACATGCAGGTGGTGTATCCTGCCGGATAACAACCGAGGCGCTGGCAACCGACTGGTGGCGGTATAACCATCACGATGGAAGGCGTAGTTAAATACCGCCAATCCGCCTGCCCGGCGTGGCGTTTTCAGTTTTTTTTTATTTTTTTTTTTTCAATATTAATCAGGTGCTGGAAAAGAGTTCCATTTATTGATTATACGGCACTTCATCATAGTAAGAGTTGCATAACATTTTATTATGAAAACCGTTTTATTTAAGACCGCCAGCAAGAAAAAATAGCAAATTTACACCAAATAATACCTACTTACACGTAATCGCAATAAGTAAAACTAAAAACATCGCCATATTTTATTAAAGCTCACTTTTGCCGCGCAAAACCACTTTTCCTTGACATTAAAGCTTTGTGTACATCAATGGGAGACCGCATAAGTGCGAAGCCGCACTCGAGAGAAAAGATTAATAAGGCTTAGCGCACACTCACCACACCTGTCTTTTGTCGCTAATGGACGCCGGGCCTAATCTCGCGGGGAAACGAGGGTAAGAAAATATAGTGTTTCTTTTGCGCTATGATTGTTTTGTACGGTTAGAACGGATAAGAAAGGAAATCATATCAATACATCACAAGGGGGTGATCGAGTCACAATAAGGATAATTAGATATCATAACGAAACGAAATAATTCACTGACACCATCATCAGCCTATAGGCCCCTTCAGTTGTTCGCCACTTTGAAATGAAATAAAAATGTATTGCAAAAATCTGGAGGCTTTATCCGTAATAACCACGCCTGGGTTGGCAATCGCAGGGGCGTAGCTACCCGCTCCGGTGACGCTGCTGCCCATCATCGGCCTGTGGTATTGAGCTACGCTTTCTATTGTGATGGTTATACGGCCACCAGTCGGCTCATCATTTTGTTATTCGGCAGGATGCACCACGGATAGGTAAGAGTTGCTAGGAGCGAAAAGATGATGGGTTCTCCTCCTCCCCCTTCCCTTACATCCAATACGTAATTAACGTCATACGTTGGCCAAATTCTATTCTAAAAAGCTTCGCACAAAGCATTTCATCAAGTAGTACCTAAGCCAAAACTCCGTTTGCAACATCTTAAATTAGCCTCCGCTCAAAATCCGCTAAATTAAAAGTTATATTCCAGTTCCAACCGGTTTGAGCTAGAAATAATTGGAGGAGACTCGAGCTAACCGGGCGGATGCGGTAACAAGCCCGGCCGGGCCGAGTATCCGGATGAATCCGGGTAACAAGCTATAGTGATAGGGTTGTGCACCTGATCCGGGAAAGAAATACTAGGATTTTCGTTAAGAAAGACTAACTAAACTATTAACTAGATGTATCAATTATGGTAATGAGATTAAATGCGTGCCATTGAACTGCTACGACGATATAATGGTGAGTTTATCCTGGGATAACATGCATTTAAATACTCTCCTACTAGCCATGTTCTTTACTTTACCGGGTAATAAACATCACATACTTTGCTCCGATCCCAAAATATACTTATTTTGCTATAAGCTACTGCTTAAGCACTTGTATTATGGGTATCAAAACAACGAAAGTATCAACAATTTGTGAAATGGAAAGCGAAAGAGAAGCCCAAGTTGCTGCGACAAAGGGCAAGTAATCGGCCAGTCATCTCTCAGTCACCACTGGTTCTTCAATAGTTCTTCACGCCCCGTTTAAAGGAACCCATATCAAATGAAGGAGAAGAGAAAGAAGTTCCACATTTTAACGAAGCAGCAAAATCTATTGTTATTGTCGTATATAAGCGTCACTGACAAAAGGTGAAGTTTCAAGATGGCCACGTTACAAGACACTCGAGGATACACGCCCAGAGCCGATTTATTTCAATTATTCCATAACACACATGCCTTTTGTATAAGCGAGACACTATTCACCCCTCAGACAGTCCCCTCACTTTTTCAGTTGAACGAAAGTAACTGAGGCAAAGGAATCTCGTGGTGGAACCACAGACGTAACGAGGATGCAACCGAGCAACACTCAAGATGCGGCCTTTGTGCCAGTTTGTTGGCCAGTGTTTGATCAAACGTTGGCGTGTCTGATCAAACGTTGGGTGACGTGTTAAAGTTTGAAGTGGGAACTTCGATGCGTTTGAACGTTGCTAGCTTTTTTTACTTTTGAATCGTGATTCCAACAAGACAAGACGAGTTATGTTGGGCCACACAGCGCCATCTAATCTCAAACTAAGCAAAAGCTTCTACTATGGGTACTAGACAAACTAATAAACTTACTTAGCTGCTTTTTTGGAAATAGAACATCTTGGCAATGTTTACAACCACTGAACCTGTCGTTGAATAAAATAATTAAGTAAATAAAGAACCCAAGATTTGTCATTTAGCCCCGAACCAAGCCGAAGCTTACTGTGGGGTCATTTAGTGTATGGGTAGTTGAAGTGATACACTTACCTTATTTTGAAAATACATATTATACATAGTAGCACACACTCAGACCGATACAGACATTTTCATGCACTTAAATGTTTGTACTGTGCTGGGACCGAGCCCACGACCCTTGGTTCAGAAGGCAGAATTCCCTTCCCTTGGTTCGAATCGCGATATAAATTTATTTCACTCTATCCCGAATCACTCTTGGACTATTTTATACAATAAACAATGACCCAAAATCCGGTTTCAAAAATAAAACTACATGTATTAATGGCGTCCGATTTATCAGAAACACTCGGCTATCACAAAGTGGCTACAATGATCCGTCAAACGGGCGCATCGACAGTTGTCAGTCGTCGGCTCGTGTACACTCGGCTTTAAGTTGGCTGTTTAAGAAAATAAAGCGGAGCCGTTGACGGACAGTCAGTGTGGACTAGGCTTTTTATTTAGATTTGGTACCTACTGAGAAACACTGGTAATGTTGTCTAGTAGATACATGTATATGTTAAACTAGTTAGTAGATAGAACGCGTTTTTCCTAGTAAGAACTAGTTTTTACTTAATGCCTTTGTTAATACTAGAATTTACTGATGTCTGAATCGAATATCAGTAAAACTAGTTTCTGGGAGACATAGGCGTCAGCGATCGGCGGATGAAGACCTTAATTTACTAAGAAGATCTTAATTTGTTTGCAAATACTTTTTTCAATAATTTTTTTTAGTAAAAATATTAATTTTAATAAAAAATTAAAATTTTAATTTTTAATTCAAAGATCATCATCATCAGCCTATGGCAGTCCACTGCTGGACATAGGCCTCTCCATCCGTTCGCCTCTTAGGGCAAACATCTGGAGGATATACCCATAATCGCCACGCTGGGCAGGCGGATTAGCGATCGCAGGGCGTAGCTTCTCGCTCCGGTGAAGCTGCTGCCCGTCATCGATCTGTGGTATTGAGCTGCGTCTTCAATACCGCCACCAGTCGATTGCCAGAGCCTAGTTTGTTGTTCGGCAGGATGCACTACGGGCGTGAGGTTAACTTGGAGCGAAAAGATAATAGGCCGATACTTACATCTCAATTCAAAGATATCTGTGCAGTAATCCGAACCGCAGAGTATCATGGTAACATACGTCCGTAAGGCGCATCCACCGTTTATCGGCTAGACAAAGGAGCACTGTTTAGTCAGAAGTATTTAGATTCGTTCGCTCTCGAACACTGAACAGCTATCTCTGTTTGTTATTTTATTAAGTGCTCCAATCTACGTACATTTGTTGTGTGAGTACAGTGGGAGAAATGGTATTGATTGATTGAGGATTTGTTTTTTTTTTGCTTCTAAAAATAAATTGAATTGTAAACTTTCTTTAAACGGTGTGTGAAGAAAATATTAGTTAGAATATCTGTGTCCACTGGCTGAAAACTAAACTTCTCGTCCTATTTTTAGCTTTCCGTTCGGCAAAAATAAGTTGCCACGCTATATCTATGAGTTAGACACTGTCAATTTTAAAAAAATATATATGAACAATACGACTTGAAAAAGTAATCAATTTATGCAGTATGTAATACGTACACAAAGACAACGAAACAAGCTTTGCGAATTCGGATTAGGCCAATCATACAATAATTGTTATAAAATTTACGCGGTCTTATTGCTATGAGCGATCTCTTCCGGAAAACCTTTGAGTAAAGAACAGTAAGATGGAAGGGTGAGGGGATGTTGTACAAACGAAATAAATGGATAATTTTTTTAATTTCATCTGCATAATGTTAAGCAATGTTATGTAAAAAATCACTTGACATTTCTTTAAGCCGACTGTACCATCCGTCAGTAACCCACAAAGACTGTTAGACTCCTGTTTACATTACACTCGAGTGGCTTGCTTACATTTTATACGAACTAAAAAAAATCTATTGAGTTTTCGGTATTCTGGTCCGGTGGGATTGTTGCAGTGTAAACATTTACACTCAACGTTTATTGTTGACGGGAAAAGGTTAATATCTTTGTAAATACGGGCACGTGGCGATTCGATTATGAAGTATCTGTGGGTGTAATAAAGATGAATTTATTTCTTTTCTAAGAGAAGAGTTCTTAACCGTTTGAATGCCGGAGGCGTACATGCGCCGATAATAATAGATTTTCTATTATGTCGCATTTATTGGTCGATATTTATTTCTCATCAGCTGCTCAAAGTTTCAGGATATCTTTATAAAACCAGTGATTGACCACTTTATACCTGTGGATAACCCATGTTACCTATATAACACTGATGTATGGTTTTTTTTTGGGAATGAAGTGGTTAGACGACCATCAATCTAAAGTATTGGCCTAGATCTGCTATGTGGCGGTCCAACTCAAGTTAATGATATTATCTTTCTTAGTACGAGCGGTAAACTATGGAACTCCTTGCCGGACTTTTGTTTATGCAAGAGGCAGGCAGACGAGCAAATGTGATGTTTGATGGTAAGCAGTCGACACCGCCCATGGACGCAACTCGTTTTTTCCCGAGACATACACTCTTTAGGTGTTCAAAATGAGAGTGATTTCGCATTTTCTAAAGGATGAAAGCCTTCCGCTCCCCCAAATTGTCCGATGATTATGACAAAGTCGCCCTGGCCATCATCGAAGCCGTTTTTTTTTTGTTTAGAATAAAAACCCATTTGTTTTTGGGTAAGCGCGCTCCGTCATAGGCTTCAGTATCTCAAAATATCAAGCGATGTGTGTGACGCATGCGGATAAAAAATAAAAAAAGGAACAGCGAAGAAAACCGTATCAGCGCAACCCATAACGCTGACAAGATCTAATTACAAGAATATAATGAAGGTAAACTTATGACGCATTTTATTTTTAAGCAAGAAAAAGCTTCCAAGCGACCAGCCCCCCGATAACAAGATACACAGTTACTCTTTATTGCAAACAAAAAAAAAACAATCGCCCGCCATCTTTTATGCATACCGCGCCGTTATCGCGCGTCCCGCGAATTTAAAACTCAATAAAATCCCAGATTTGTCGGCCATCTTAAAACCCGGCCGGACAAAATGGCGGGTTGTCATTTTAAAAAACCCCCTCTTCCGTCGCCGGCCGATTTTAATAACATCTTCGCTTTCTTTATTAGTTATTTTGAAATCTCTTTTAAGTTGAAGTAAGTTTATTGCTAGTCAGATCAGGAATTTCAATCTCACATCCTGAGTTCGCTGGCTTTGATGTAACCGAGCGTGATGCAATTTGACTCCAATTTTTATAGGGTTTAGGTTTGTTTTTGAAGGGTTTGTGCGTACGTGTTATTCAATGGTGATTCCTGGCGTGGCTGCATCGGCAGGATGATAGTTTTCTCTATTGTGTATCATTAATACTTCGTTATAAACAATGAGCGTGTTTACTCTTGCAGACTGCGGAATTAGCTATAAATAAGTGCGCAATCTTTAGCTGCGATTGATTTATTTCTAAGTATGTATCTAAATAAGTATTCTACAATTGTGCGTTTACGATTTCATTAGATCATTAGATTTCATTAGATTTGAGAAAGATCTCTCGAATTGAGAATGCCGTCCGGGGAAGGACCTCCACCCTACAGAATACCGTAGCCAAATGATCTCCGGGTCGTGTTTCTGCCGTTGAGTAGGGTTTTCTCGTGGGGGTTAGGGTTGGGCCGGCATGGCGGTGGCATGGTCGGTTACTCGCCCGTTGTCGCAGCGACTTGGGCTTCTCTTTTGCTTCCATTAGGCGTGTGGAAGCCATTATGACCTTGGTTATCTGTCGGATCACCTCATTTTGGATCAGACTCCGCTAAGACTTTTTTTTTGACAACTGGCCTGAATGTCATCTAATAGTCATATGATAGTAAGTCATGACTTAAGCCTACAGACACAAAGAGTCACAGTTGCGTTGCCGACCCATGAAATTCGTAAGCTGTGCACTACTTACTTAGTTGGTGAAAAAAAAACATTCATTAAGCTCATCAATGATTACTTTAAAATCTTGAACATTCGAGCTCTTGTAACTGAAGTCATGCGCACTCCGTACATCGATCTACATCACTACGCTGTCTGTCTGTCTGTATCAAACCGCTCCTCCCATACAGCCAACTGCCAACTGAACGACCACTTGTCAATATTGCTTCCACGCAAAGTAGTTGGAGCGTTAGCAAAATAAACTTAAGTGGGATAGTAACATTTTACGGTACCACATTTTGTATTGCGTTGTTGTATATTTTCTATGAATATGTTACAGTTACATCTTTCTTCACTCTCCCATGTCTAACATAGATCTAATTAGTTACTAGAATCTTGTATATAATTAAAGTTGTTTGAAATTTTTCTATACAGCCCAACTAATACCTATTACATAAAATTCTTGAAATGACAGCCACGACTAAAACTCCCAAAAATCCCATCAATACAAATGTATCGACAATTTAATTTGGTAAAATCTCGTAAAACTTACATTTTTTTAAAAAGATTTAGTAGTTATTGTACATTATGGCTTTATTTTTTACATTAAATAGGTAATGTGGTAAGTTAGCTTTTTTAGGGCGGTAGGTGTCAAAAAAGTAAGTTGGCTTAATTTGGGATCCAAGTTTTTAATCAATTAAAAATATAACCTGATTGTTAACAGCAATGAAATACGAGTAGTACATACCAGCCCCACACACAGTATCGTTTTCAACACAAAGCAAGCACAATATCACACTAATTTAAGAGAGGTAGGGCATAGCGAATCTTCGCTCGAATTGAGCCGCCCGTCCGGGGAAGGACCTCCACCCTATAGAATACCGCAGTCAAATGACCTCTGAGTCGTGTTTCTGCCGGTGAGTAGGGTTTCCGGAGCTCGTGGGGGGTTGTGGTTGGGCCGGCATGGCGGTGGCAACTGACAGGTAACTGACCAGTTACTTGCCCGTTGTCACAGCGACTTGGGCTTCTCTTTCGCTTTCCATCAGGTGTAGGGAAGCCATTATGTCGAGCCACTATAAAAAAAAAAAAAAAAAAAAACTAATTGACATAGCACAAGAAGCTGCATAGCTCCAAGCTACGTGATACTGAAACATTAAAACTTGTTTCAGTATCACGAGGGCTTAACGCAATCCGGTCCCAATTATTTCCGACAATTCTGTTGACGTTACCGAATATCCGCAAAATGGGCGGAGAGATTCCGAACCAATGGTCAAATACAAACCGGGCATGCCCTTTAGAATATGCGAACCGATACAATAAAAATACAATAATCCTAACGTATACGCTAAATCTAAACATTCGTGTATTTCGTGTGTATTCTTCACAGGTGACGGCACATGAAAGCGGTATCCTTCGGAAACTTATTACTTTGTTCATAGTGAATACAGTCAGTTGATTGGTAACATCGGGTTGGGGTTAGGATTTTTATAATGGTCTCAAGCGTTATAGTGTGATCGATCCGCGTCGCATTAACCAGGTGTGATGAGGATCGCTTACATTTTTAACATCGTCGTTTGCTTAACATCAGGCAAGACGCAGTCATTTTGACTTTGAGAATATATATATAAAAGAAAGTATATGAAACTAATACATATGAGTTAATAAGTAATATTATGGTGAACAAGTTTAGGTAAGACGTACCTACTTATATAACCTAAGTATATACAGTCAACCTATTTAAATTAAGGAAAATTCAGTATACTCGTAATATAAGCAATAATGTATATCATATAATAATAATACATGATCATTAAAAAATGAGTAGGTACATATCAGTTTCAATAGACTGAAGAATCTAATTATCATCCCCAAAACCTTTCAAGAGACAAAAATATCGAGAGCGAACCTCCCCCACTGAAACAGACAAAAAATTCAAAGACAAATAAGTCATTATCTCAAAACTTGGAACATCAAAGGCTGAATACCGAAAAAAAAATTGCAAAAGAGAGAAAATATATCCCAAATTAATTTTCCCTCGATCCTTCGCACAAAAGATCTCTCTTTGATAGACGTTTCACAATAATTTATGCAAGTGGTCAGCGCATTCTTTCACTCGATAGGGGATATTTTAATCTTTAAATGATGTTGCCGATGTAAAACGAGACGAGAGGACTTTAAGATGCGCCTTTATGTTCGTTTCGATCCGTAATTAGATTTGTATAAAGGTCCGTTAAGTAAACTTGTGTAGAATACTTAAGTCGAGCGTATTTTTATATTGTATTTGGGCATAGCGTGCTACCACCAAGGTAAGTAGAGATATTTATTTGCAAAAGAGATTTCAACAGTCTCATGTACCTATTGTCATGTAAGAAAACGGACTTTTTAGTCGAATCGGCCGTATCTTTGTGGTATATCGTTCTCAACAGTGACTGATACTGGCAGCGTATGTCTTGTTGCCTTTCACGAAGAAAAAAAGAAACGTTATTACGTCAACTCGCATCGAACTCGCAAAATCATAAGCCAGAAACTCGCACAACACGCCGCCTGACGGAAGACAAACAAACAGGCTCACCTAATTTCCAAAGCGGCTTAACGGCACAATCAATGTCAAAAATTCGAAATTCGAACTCCTTTGATTTGATTCCAGAACGATTATGTACCGAACGCTAATAAAGCCGCCAATTTGGGTAGACCTGCCCCGCCCGTTTTATCGTTGGCGAAACAGGCGTTCGATATTCGAAAAATGAAACGCCGGGGTTCTGAATATAATGGACGTCTTTAAATTCAAAACAAGCAGAGAAATGTAAACAGACAATCAGTAACAATTTTAAAGATGGAATTCGAAGGGGAGTAATTTTGCAAACGCTTTGAATACGACTGCGGGGTTCATAGCTATTTGACTGATTAACGAATAGAGGCAACTTTGGTGTTTTGTTGAAGCAAAATATTTGCGGGAGGTATTGGGAAAGTTAAAAGTGTATTTTATTTCAACCGTTTGGATTTATTTTGTTGGAGGCAAGATAAGCTGTAGGCCGTGACTACGTTGTTATGCTACGAATTTCGTAGTCTCAGAGGTTTAAGATTTGATGTTATATTGTATTGTGACTAGAAATATGTTTTTGGTTATTTTATTTGAATGTATTATAATTTGGAATTCATTTCGTCAAGATTAATCTGTTTTATATTTGTGTTTCTGTGGTTTTATGTCGTAATGATAATGGTACATGTATTTATTACATTATACAAATGCATAGCATTTAACTTTTCAATTTTACTTTGCACTCATACAATAATACCAAAGTACATATTAACCTTAGCGAATGAAGTAGGTAGTGTGTATTAATTTGAGTTTTTAAAATACTATCAATGAAAATAATAATGATGACATTATAAATATTGCCGATTAAAAAGTGCTGGTTACCTATGGCTCAATCTTGCCGATAATCCAAAACACCGTCAAATTACTCTTCCATCACATAGGTTTATCAATACTATCGAGATGCAATCGCAGACCCAATCTTCTTCTATTATATGGCAGCATTAACGTCTATACCTAAACAGGGCACAAGGGTTGATCATTCGAAGTCCTTTTGTAAATGAAAGTAGGCATAATTATGAGGCGGGTTATATCCGTTTTAAATAGACAATCAACCCTCCACCGCCAGCGGGTTGTGTTCCGCTCTCGCGACTGCGCAAATGGGAAGAATCGGCGGCAAACAAAACCCGCCCGTTTGTGTCCGCCCGGTGAAGACACCAGATATAATGATTACCTCGGATAAGTCCAGTCATTGAAATATGAATATTGAAAGCCGGTTGTTCTAAACGGTAATTATTCTATAATCCCTCTTTTTTGGGATATCGTAAAGAACACGCAGCTAGAGATTCAATAAACTTCTATAACATACATGAAGAGATTCTTTAAATAATGAGACATAATTAATAGTATAGCTGTTTGAATAAAATATTTTTCATTTTTCAATATTTGCTGTATCATAAAGATCTTATAAACTTTTGATACTACGCGTGCAATAACAAGTCCATTAAAGGGTATATAAAAGTAATTCGCACATATTGTTATACTATAATATCGGTTGAACTAAATTTCATTCTTAATCATTTGGAGACCCTACAGCCGGTAATCTGTTTTGTTAATTCCCGTCTCCTCGTTTGTCCGCGTTTTTCGTCCCGACCGCTGAACGGTTAACTTCTATTTGCGTTCCGGTATCATACTGGCCGTTTGTTATCCAGGCACAAATGGAAAAATAAATTGGAATCCCTTTTCATTGATGCGGCTGTGCCGATTTTGAATTTCGAATGTTTTGAAATCGAAGCAAACGAAAAGTACATAATCGGTTTTTAAATTTGTTAATGTGTTCTTTTTTAAGAATTTATGAATCATACAGGATATTCATAAATTACGAGTAATGAATGGTCGAATGAAGTGCACCTAATGCAAAGTATTTGTAAAAAACTAATCCGGCTTACTTATTAAAAAAATACATGATAATTATAAAATATATTTTTATTGCAAAATGTATTATTTTTATTAAAGTATTCTTCAGTTTATCAATAATAATAAGCTTTATCAATTTGTAACTTTGACAAGTCATTAGTAGATTTGTTTTCTTAGTTTTTAATATACCTAGTCCTATTTACAAAAGAAAATTTTAACGTAATTAATTACAAACACGTCATAAACTAAATGGTTTAATCACTCCTTAGCAAGTTAACTTGTATTTAGACGTATCATTATGCAAATCACCATTGTAAGTCTCGCTCAAAAGGTCCCCAAGTTCACCCAAGCAGACAAGACGGTCCCAATAAACTTAGGCAATGTTGCTAATTAAACAAAGTACAGTCTCTTTATGATTCGCCAGTTACGTACAAGGGGTGGCCTATTTGAATAAACACAAATTGTCAAAGAGATTTTATCGGGTTAAACAAAGATGTACCTTCTGTTGGCTTTTGCCTCCAAACGGGGGCGTCTATTTAATAGGCTCGGCTAATACGCTTGATGACAGCCCTGTATTAATAAACACAACTCAATCTGTCCCTTTTTAACTTGTGCGATGCTGTGTGTGTGTGAGGGAGAGGGATGTTGTGATTATTAAGCCGTGGTCGGATTACGTGGAAGGTTCTTTGTGAGGTTATTATGAGGATTTTCGTATTATTGCGTGTTTTGCACATTACAGATGCTGTGATAAGGAGTGAATGGGATTTAGGGGCGTAATGCGTCGTTGTTGTAGTAAATTTATCACTGTGTCCATCAACGAATGTTTGTATTTGGAAAAATAGCCCCCAGATTGTACTACGGTAAAGGGATTGTAGGGGAGCGACCTATCCATCTTTTCGCTCCAAGCCAGCCTCACCTGCCCGTGGTGCATCCTGATGAATACCAGACAAGACTCTGGCAACCGACTGATGGCGGTATAATCATCACGATTGAAGTCGTAGCAAACGACCTTTCCTATTTATTCTCCATACGACATAGACTATTTTTAAAAATAAATTGTAATTTATTACATAGATGTAGGAAGATAGTATAATAGGAAGAGATAATTCTATGTACCTATACTAAATGAAATAAACGATAAATGACTCAGATATTTCACACCAAATTGGTCCCAATAAATTTTCTCCTGTGGGGAATGATGACTCAAAAGACAACAAAAAGATTCAAGAGTACGTTATACGTTATGTGTACGTATAACGTAAGAAAATTAAACGTAAGAATAGTTTGACGTCCTTGTGGACGTCAAACTTTTCTCACAAGAACAGAATGTTTTTAAATGAACAGAGAGTTGCCATATTTTGATATTTGACTATGCATTAACAAAAGTACCACCAATCTTTTTGCACTTTCCGCAGCGTCATACACCAAAACGAGCTCCTCAAACATCGTCTCACACGAAAAATTATAAACAAAAAAGTCGCCAGCCAGCGATCGCTTTCATGCGTTATCTGGCCAAGTCGCTTCCATCACATTAGCGGAGACCTCGCATATTGTGCGTGTGCGATAAACGACGCGTCGAAAAAACGCGATAACCATAGACAAATCGAGGCACGGTGACGCAGCGCCGCGCTAATGACGCAAAAATGACGCAAAAATCGCGCTATCTCCGTCGCGTTTGCGGGGCATTTAAAAAGTGGGGGGCTTTGTGTCACCCCCCCACAGCGGGGCTTTGTGTACGTTTGATCGTTTTGTTAGGTTTTTCTCACGAGGGTCCCGGTTTAATTGGGATTGATGATAGTTTACGAGTGTTGAGCGGCTGACAATCGGATCGAGGGTTCGTTTGTGGTAAAAACGTTTGAGTACGCTATTAGTTAGTGATTCCATTTGCATTTTTTTTGTTAAGGATCGTACCAATTTATGTAGGCATGTATAATTATCTGCTAATTTGTTAAAATTAAGATTTATTCCCAAATAAATATTAGATATCTTGAATAATGTGTTTCAAGATTCACAATTTGCTACACATATTTTATTAACCCGTCTGACTACTTGCACGCTTTATTCCATAAAGATGTCAATTTACTTAATTGCCAAATGTCAAAGTTTAATTCACGACTCTTTTTTATCCTGAACAGATAAATTTTTGTAGGTTTTATCTAAATTATTAGCACCTTCATTTTACAAGCTTTTATTTACAAGTTTTTGTTAACAGTTTATCAAATTTCGGTATAAGAACAATATTTATGTGTTTCACCAAAGGTGGAAAAACCTGGTTCCTACATGCCAGGTGATTTGTGGAATCCAAAATCTAATGTTGGATATTAGTTTATTAGTGTTAAGCTTAAATTAAAGTTCTTATTTCACAAGCCAATCAAAAAGTAAGTACCAACAATACGAGTAGGTACTGCTCTAAACATTAGTGAATCATTTCTCATTTAAGTACCTACCTACTCATCCAATTCAAAAGTAGAATTCGTAATTACATTCAAAATCGAAAAGCACAGGCAAAGGAAAGATACTCAAGACCTATGAAGAGCATCAAGTGATTCAGCCAGTTATTTAAAAAAAGAATCTACCTAATTGCGATTACCGCAGACAACCTGTCCACGAAAATTGGAATTTCGAAAAAGGAACGGCGCGTTCCACAATCGCGGAACAAAAGGCACGCGTTGTTGACTCCGCGGGCGGTAAAGGCAAAGGCAATGGTTGTCAGCCAGTCGGAAGCTGTTGAGCGGAGCCGCTGAGCGGTGAGCAGTCGGAGCGGAGCGGAGCGAGGCTCACAGACGCTGTATTGCCGTTGTTCGGGGAGTGCACTTGCGCGCTAATTGTTTGCGGAAAGGGTTCCTCGAGTATTGTTTGGATGAGTTATTGTATGGGCAGCAAAAAAATATTAATAATAAATTGACTTGGCATTCCACCATCAAAATGTAAAGAACTGTTGGCAAATTAGTTTTTGTGCAATTAAAGGCTTCATCATCAGCACATCTCAGTGCATTGCCTCTCCAGTTGTTCGCCACTTTGGTCAAATGCCTGGAGGCTTTGCGTCCGCTCCGACGCTGCTGACAGCCTGTGGTATTTTGCTACGTCCTTAATCGTAATGTTATCACTGCCACCAGTCGGCTCCCAAAGCCTCGTTTATTATTCGGCAGGATACACCATTGATTAACATTTCAATAAATAATAAAATTGGCAGAAAGTAAGACTTTTCCGTTGTTGTCGGACCTTCACAAAAAACGAGGCAACTTTTCTATGTCATTGTGTAAAAAGACACAAAGATAGATAAATATCCTTCATTGCATCCTATAGATAGGGGTACAAACATTTACACAGAAGGTATTACAGACAACTTGTACAATTAAGGCGGTCTTATCGCCACTAAGCGATCTCTTCCAGACAACCTTTAGCTAGAGGAAGTGTAATGTTCTGAAGAAAGGGGCAAAGTCGTGAAAACTGTTTAATTATACACATTAAAAAAATGGGATGTAAGAGAGCTGCCTATCATCATTTCGCTACAAGCTACCTCACCTGCCCTTGGGGCACCCTGTGGAATAAAAAGGCGCTGGCAACCGATTGGTGGCGGTATAACCATCACAATTGAAGGCGTAGCTAAATACCACAGATCTAATACGGACAGCAGCGTCACCGGAGCGTGAAGCTACGCCCTGCGATCGCCAACCCGACTGCCCAGCGTGGCGATTATGGGTTTATACCCATAACTATATTTACCACCACCACTAACTAACCCATTATTGTGAGGCGAACAACTGGCCTATGTCCAGCAGTGGACTGCAATAGGATTTAAAAAATGTAATGATATAATAAATTAAAAAAAACCACAAAACTGCATATCGCACTAGTTACCTTTTTTCCCGACGGTACCGCTCACTTGCGCATTTCACAAGCGGCAATTTTTCTCTAATTAAAATTATTCCGATTGTCGTGGCGTGCGTTTGTGGCGTGCCACTTGGGCCCTCAGCCAGTTTGGGCTCGGCTTTCGGCTTTCGGCCTGGCTCGTTTCGGCCTCGGCTTTCATTTGCAAGTTAGACCCTAGTGTGAAGTGGCTGTTTTGTTGTTGTTTTGTTTGAGTTATTTTTATTCAAACTAGTGCCTATTATGAATGCGTTACATGCCTATATGTCTGTATGTCAAATTATATATAATGTATACTTTGTATGTCATATATGATGTATGTTTAATTCAATCTAGTATCTATTATGAATGCGTTACATGCGTATTATGTCTGTCTGTTAAGTTGGCACGGCTAAACGGGTGAAGTGAGTTTATTAAATTTTGATATATAATATATAGATTATAGTAGTTTAGTACATCTAATACGCGTTCAAAATTAAAAAAAATAATAGGTTTATACATTCTTCTAAACGATAGATAATCATAAACCATAACTTTATAGTTTTTAATTACCTCCACTTGGATTTGTGTCATCTAATATCTTCTAAAAGTAACATTTCGTGTAAACATTAATCGATATCTATCGTAATTTATTACGATTATGACACACTAAACTAACTTGAAACGAAAGGAAAATATTCGACTCTTTTCAATTTACTAAAACACGCTACAAGATTAATAATTAAAAGTATCACTTTGAATTATTACAAGAGAAATAAATGCCGTTTACCAAATGATTATAATCAATATTAATTCAAGAAGATCTCACAGTTATACGACGTAAGCCAGAACGAAAGTTGCTTTAACTTAACTAAGTAATTTGAATCGAACGCATTAAGCCATATTTACTATCATTGATTGTGCACGAATCAAAGAATTACTACTTAACCATTGATGGTTTCTGATTGGCTAATAAATGTCTAAAACAAAGGAGTAGACAAATAAAATACTTCACTGGTTAATGAGCGTACAGAACGGACCAATCACAATACTTCATTGGTAGACTCGTGAGAACACAAAATAAACGGTTCCCATTTAGTAATTTAGCTTTATTAATACATATAATATACACACAAATGTTCTAAGCCTTAACGCTTACATAATATTCTTAAAATATCCAAACTCCACGGCCCAGGTTATAAAAGCGACCGGATCAAATGACCCGTCTCATTATTTAAATAACAAAACGCTGATATAAAAGCCCTAAGCATTCCAAAATGTAATAACAACGCATTTTAAGCAGTGAGAACGGAACGCAGTGGGTCTAATTAACAATTTAAAAAAAAACGACATCGAGTTTTGTCTCTTCTCACCTTGTAGTAAGTAACTTGATTCCGGGAATTATTATCTCACTAATGTTCCGTCGGTTACTAGCTCGTAATTTGTAAGAGATATGGGAGCCAGAAATAACCAGTACCAATTCAAAATCAGAGTATCAAGTGGAGGAACCAAACGGCCGGTGACATTGTTCTTTTTAACCGACTTCGAAAAAAGGAGGAGGTTCTCAATTCGTCTCTATGTATAATATTTTTTTTTTTTTATGTATGTTCAGCGATATTTCCGTCAATTATGGATGGATTTCAAAATTTTTTCGACAGTTTGACAGAAGACACTTCCGAGGTGGTCCCATTATCACCAAGTAAGGATCTGATGATGGGATCCTGGAGAAATTGAGGGCAACAACCGAAAATTGTATGCTCATATGGTGTTTTTGTTACGTAATCATATTTTACTCAGGTATATGCTTCCGGGCGTCAACATCTGGTGCTGATGATGAAGCCACAGAACTCCTTAACGGTTAGGAGTTAGGGGACAGTACTGACATTGGTCGATATTAAACTAGGTAGTAGTATGTACTTATGCAGGGCTAATAGGGCAGGTGATTTGGTAAGTGATATGCTTGATTCTAGATCGCAAAGTCTTCACTTGACTTAAAGCAAAATTTTTCATTCCTAAGTAAAACTCTTAAGGACATTAATTAGCCTTTATTCAAGGTCACAGCACATTAACGCAACTAAAAACAGAGAAATAAAATTATTTTTTAAAAAAAAATTAAACCGACTTCAAAAAAAACGCAAACGACCAAAACTAAAAAGCGATAAATAACGTAAGTAATTCTATCCTTAATACATAATCATTTAAATTTTACAATTATCACTTATTTTTGAAGTCGGTGCCAGCCAAACATATCTAGGTATATTGTCGTGTGGATATGCCGGCCGCGCGCGTCATACAACAACAGTCTACGTTAGGTACCGAGAGGTTGGCACCGACTTCAAAAATAAGTGATAATTGTAATATTTAAATGATTATGTATTAAGGATAGAATTACTTACGTTATTTATCGCTTTTTAGTTTTGGTCGTTTGCGTTTTTTTTGAAGTCGGTTTAATTTTTTTTTAAAAAATAATTTTATTTCTCTGTTTTTTAAAATAAGACTCCATTTTGTTTGGGTGTGTGCGTTATCGAGACCGCATCTCGGCCTACTAATTACCAACTCTCCGCTCTTGTGTATGAAACCTGATCATATTCATAATTAAGGATATTTTTTTTCTGTACGATGACAAATGGGATAGCAAAGAATCCACTGTGGAATGTTAACAGCTGACGGTAATCAAGATAAATATTATTTTAGTTAGATCTCTATCGAACGTAAAAATAAATGTAGCAATTCTGTTATGAATTCCACTGACTGCCTGAATAGTTCGGCACATTTTAATTATTTGATGAAAGTAAAGTAACCTGCTCGTATGATAAATGAGGCAAAGACAACCTTATTGTCCCGTCAATGAAAGAGCTTTTGTCTATAGTACGAAACAAAAGCTTACCTCGTTGTCTATTCCCCGCTCGGCTCATTCTTTTGTCGACCGCGGGGCCGCATTGTCGTCCTGAATCATTAAATCTGCGTTTAAACAAAAAACGCTTGCAAATATTTGCGAAATTCTCACGGCAAGGAGACGTTGCATAATTTAACCTCTTTAGTTCACCGCCTCTGTTAACGTAAAAGCATTTAATACATCCAATGTTTGTATTTGAAAGATAAAACTGACGATGCATATCACTGTTTATAACTTTATACATGTTTTAAAATATCTAGCGTTGTAATAAAATGGTAAAGCTATTTTATTGCGCGATTTAAATGGAGAGGTACCTGTTTTAATAAATAATTATTTTCAGGTCGCATCTAATGTAACGGTCACGGAATATCTATAAGAATATTTTACATGTAATTAATAAATCTCGTATTGGCTAATTAATATGAGAATTGATTTGTTTTAACACGATATTTTGGGCCGATTGGGATTGAAACCTGTTTTGTAATCATGGGAACTGTTTCATGTCTTGTAACGCATTTTACTAATATTATAAAATAGTGATGTTTGATAGTGGGTTGTCGAAAGTTGTGAGATTTACAACCGCGCCAAGGCTAGTGTGTTTTATAGGGCCAAATGTTAATATGAGCAGGTGAAGGTTAAATTGTATGTCACCCTGTGTGCCCTTACACAACACATGTCACAGGCTTCTGTATAATGGCGTTTCCATCTCTGAAAAAACAAACAAGTGACTAAAACCATAATCTGTGCTACAACTGAGGTATTTGCTGAATGACTGAAATTGGTAGCGTTAAATTATGAAGTGCTCTCTCATATTTCATGGATAGTCAGAACACTAAGAAAATTTAGAGAATCATTTCCAAAACAGTAAATAATGAAGAAAATGAAGGAGGAAATACAAAGGGGAATGACGTTTAATGTTTCAATAGGTAATCACCACATACCTAGTTACCTACGTAGCGGTTTAAATGTGGGCACATACAAATAAAAGAAAGTAATTTTTTATCGGCCGAATTCAGTCGTTGACAGGTTAATAGCAATAAGTGAAATAAAATATGCTTTTCATAGCTTATTGGCTAAATTTCGGAAAAATATCTACTTTATGAAAAACGATAAGCTATATCTTCTATATTGAATGGAACTAAGCTAGTATATATGGCCTTGGAAAAAGTTAGCACTCGCTACAAATGACCATAATTCAGTTTGCCGCCTCACGTTGTCAGATGTGGGAGACAGATAACTACTTATTATAAATTGTATACCTAAAACACCTTTTATGGATATTAACTGATATTATGGTGTTATAGTAAGTCTCTATGATTTATAACGTTCATTTTTTTTTATATAGTGGCTCGACATAATGGCTTCCCTACGCCTGATGGAAAGCGAAAGAGAAGCCCAAGTCGCTGTGACAACGGGCAAGTAACTGGTCAGTTACTTGTCAGTTGCCACCGCCATGCCGGCCCAACCCTAACCCCCCACGAGCTCCGGAAACCCTACTCACCGGCAGAAACATATTTATATAGGGTGGTAGTCCTTTCCCGGACGGGCGGCTCAATTCGAGCGAAGATTCGCTATGCGAGGTAGGTCTTAATTCATCTCATAGTTGCTCAGTTCAACATTTCCTTTTATATTCTTCTGAAAACTTAACCCCTGGAATTTATAACGCCCCATTTCTTCGTCACTACGAAAGCAGTCATATTCTGGTGTGGTTTTGTCTAAGGATAGAATCAACGTATCTGATTGCGAGGACAGGGAAAGAAAACATGTTACTGGATTTTTCAGTCGAGTTCATGTTTTACCGGATCTCGTGGAGGGTTAGGATTGGGCCGGCATGGCGGTGGCAACTGACAGGTAAGTGACCAGAAACTTGTCCTGTGACAACGAGCTGTCACAGTCAGTTCATAATGGCTTTTCTTCGTTTGATGGAAAGCCATTATGTCGACCTACTATATAAAAAAAAAAAACTTAAAGCCTTATTGCTAAAAGAAACCCAAGTCCCTGTGGACTTAGGCTTCTTTTTCGCTTTCCATCAGACGAAGAAAAGCCATTATGTCGACCTACTATAAAAAAAAACTTAAAGCCTTATTGCTAAAAGCGATAGAATTCCTATAACTTCTTTCTCTGTGCAGTATGACTTAATCTCGACAGCGAATATCGAGCCTACCTTTACCCATACAAAGATGTCACGTGTGCAGGGTTGCCAATGCAAATTTATACATTTCCCCAAAAATCGGGATCAAATTCCCCAAATTTGGGGACAAAAATCCGCTGATTCCCCACAAATTCCCCACATAGGTTTTTTTTTAAATGAAACAATATTCTACTATCTGAGTATAACTCATATTAGTATTCTTAATTAATTAAAATAAAAACTCAAACAGTTAACATTCATATTTTTTTCCTAAAACATTCTTAAGTATAGCTGTCGCTTTTGTTCTGTATAAATTTGTATTTTTAGCTATGGTCGAGTCTGAAAAAATATCTTTACAGAGGGTCCCAAGGTATCCATGAATGATATTGGTATAATATGTTAAGCTAACGCTCCGGCTAGTTTTAGTTCAGCTTTTCGCACATTTATTTCTAAATCCGTCGTTGGCAAGTAAGTTGAAATTTTCAAACTCGTATCGTTACTTCGCGACAGAAATAACATAAACTTATCGAACTCAGCTACGAAAATGACGATTGACGAAGACAGCGCGCATAACATGTAGGCGTTTAAGAAAGAGAAAAACGGGAATCCCCTGATCATAAACAAAACAACTGTCAATCTACTTGTAGTTTGAAACTAGAGATGTGCTATACATAATATTTTAAAAAAAGGTCGATGTCGTGTCGATCATGAATGATGAAATATTTACCGAGAATAAGATGTCAAAAAATGTAAAAATCCCCGCATTTTCCCCACATAATGCCAATCCCCAATAAATCCCCAATCAACTTAAAATTCCCCGCACTTTGGGGAATTCCCCACAAATTGGCAACGCTGCGTGCTACCCTTCAAGTAAATCGTCCCGTCGTGTCCTGCGCATAAATCCAACAAGGGCTCACAATTACAATCCGGTCATTAGGGCTCAATCTTCGGATTATACGTGACTCTCATTACAAAAGTGAGCCAGAAGACAATACGGAATGGAATAGTGGGGTATGCGCGCATACACAAAGGTGCATTGTGCCTCCAATATGGGAAAATCGCTTGTTTTGTAGCCACCATTGTGAGACGACGGACGGACAACTGAAAAGACAGCCTTTGAATACTTATGTAAGCAGGAAGGCACTCAATGCTTTCGGTTTATGCAAAGCAGTTAAACGTACATTTGTTTCAATACGGCAAGAGGTTTTGTTTTCCCCGATGCGGTGTTGATATGCTGTTTTGTTTGTGTTCACGATTTCTGAACGAAATGTGTTGGGAGATTAACTATGAGTTTACTATGCGCTAGCTTTCTTGTTTCGTTATTGACTACGTTTCAATGTCAGATGGCGTAATTGCGCTTTGGTTGGCTATTAAGCATTAGAATGAATGTCTTATTCTTGTCGAAAACCGTGCTTATGGCATGGATTGTCCTTTTCACGTGGAGCTTTTCTTTTTGTTTTACTGTTGTAGTTATATGAGGTAACTGTGTACTTTCAAACTATGGTTTTCTATCTATCTATCTTGAGTTTTCTATTTTAAATTATGAGTAAGTACTATACCTACTTATGCTGGCAGGTAAAAAGTGTTGACGTGCAAAAGTATAACCTAATAGTGAATCTGTTTCCAAAATAAACTAGGTATTTTATTTTATTAGCCAACTTAAAAAATGGAGGAGGTTAACAGCGGGCATACGACCCGACCAAAATCTAGCCGTAGCCACAGATTAATAAATAGTTACTACGTAAGCCATAGCCTACAGATGCTTGCAATACCAGAGGCATCGAATACGCGTACCAGATATTGACTCAAACTAATTTAAAAAAGTTGGTTCTCAGTCGGCGAATAATTGACAGAACAATATTAAAGTATGACGGTGGCAACGGATAAATAATTGATTTGGTTACTTGTCTTGGACGCGGCGACTTGGGCCTCTCTGTAGCCTTCTATCAAGCGACGGGAGGCCACTATGTAAAACCATTATAAAAAACATTATCATCATTTACCGTTATATGGATTCTAATATTGCAAACTTCGAAAATAAATAAGCTTAATAGATTTCGAAATGTCTATTTAATTGCTAACTTTATTATAAAATGGTACATAAAATGGCGGATGGGCTACCAGTGTCATACATAACATAGTGGCGCCAAACAGGTATTTTTTTTTTTACAATTTTAATGTGAATTCTTATACGACACTTGTCGAGTTTCCGTCAACACAACTAGAATTACTAGTGGGATAAGTAATGATATTTAAGATGATTAATAATTAATTACACGTGTACTGTGGAATGGCAAGTAAGAAAAAAAATCAATATAATAATAGAAGAGGTACTCTGTTTTTTAATTTTTATTTATTAGCATGTCAAACATTACTAACCTTGCCATCACATCAATCAGAAATAGATCGTAAACCCACTCTTGTTTTGCCCAAACCTCCTTTTACTATTTTTATTGACTTCAAGGTACTTCGGTCATCCAACCAAATACACAAAATCGATACTCATCTTAATAGGAAACACCTACTGAAAGCGTATTCAGCTTAGTTTTAGGCTAAGCGTATGCTGAGACGCAGCGCAGGGCAGAATAGAACAGGGCAGTCGAGGCATCATATCTCATACAAATGCAAGATTTTTTCCTTATCACCTTGTCATCTCGAATGGAAGTCTTCCACGGTACGCTTCGCGCAGTTTTCTGCCTCGTGGAATAGATCTTTGGAATCACGAATTGGAGTTACTTATCCAAATGAAGACTTGATTACGGAAAATCATGTTTGCTTTCTTTGGTGTTGCAATGTCTATGGGCTAAGTGATCACTACCATGAAGTTACCTTCAGGCCCGTTTGCCTCCTCTGTCATAGAAAAAGACAGAAATAAGCTCCTCCGTATTCCGCATGTCTGCATCCCACGTGCCTGCACTGCAGTGTACACAAGTCTCGGATCAATTTCAAAATTCAAAACTATTTATTGCATTATCATAGGTACAATAAAAGTTGTTAGTCATAATTAGCTCAGCCTTGTTATACTTCATGAAGGTGTAGCTTATACAATAAAGTCTAAAAATCGATGTTCCATGTTCTACAAAATCTGTTCTGCCTTGCCCTGTGTGAACACCTGCGTCGCTCGTGTCTCAGCATACGCTCAGCCTTACATCACCATAAAGAACCATTGGCAACGGCAGCTATAAAACCCCATAACATCTGTCATGGGAATCGCAACTTTATCACCGGAATGGCAAAGGTCGGCATTAATATTCAAATGGTAGTGTTAATAAAAATTAAATAAATGGTAATAGGTAATAGATAGTTCACACCATATGATGGGCAGTCCCACGCTCCGACAGTTACCTATGAAGCTATGGATGTATACCTGAGTCATAGGCTAACCATGTGTTAGGAAAATGCGATATGTTCCGAAGGCATTCTTTACGTAGGTATGCCATGGCTTTGAGGAGAAATAGTGGATAAGTGTCTGTCTACCGATATTATACGTAGAAGCATAGAATACAGCGGAATCTGTTTATTTAATAAGGGTGTTCGCGATATAGGGATATCTAATAAAGTTTGGAAATAAGAAATTATCTACGTGAATCCATACCTTAATAATGGAATTAACAATAGCTAATTGAAGGTTTCGCATTTAGTAGTCATTATGTTAAGAGCCATTAATGCCGAGAGACGGTCGTGCGAATTTTGGCAAGGAAAACCTAATATGTAGGTATTTGTATGAAAATCCTTTTGTATGAAAAATCTAAAACGTGCAAGTTAGACGCTTGAAATTTGGAATGCAGGTACCTTAGTAAACTTAAAGCTTAGTTGCAACAGGATATTGCAAAATTCCCACGGGAACGGGAGTTGACGGGAAAAAGCTTTTGTATGTAAAAATCTAAACATGCGGACGAAGTCGCGGGCAAAAGCTAGTTAAGTACCTATAAAATATTAAACAGGAAGAGATTCTGAATAAGTAAAGGAAAACTCCATAGCTACACCAAACTTCTCATAAGTTGCTTTACAGTTATATTACGTCATATAAATCCTGATATATAGACAAACAGTTAACTCAGATACCTACATCACCTCACCAGCGATAGTGAATCATAAACGCCAGAAGTCAGCCATATCAAAAATATAAACTTGTTAATATCATAATTAATGTTAATGTGCCACGTCTGTTCCCACAGTCCCAAAACGCTTGGCCGCCCTACTCTAACGAGCCTAAACGCCAATTAATTACATCGTTTTAGATATGAAAAATTTCATCAGGAAAAGAAATATGTATTATTGTATGATTTATATACTAAATCGTGTGTATTAACGGATTCTAACGTGTTCGATTCCGTACTAAAATTGATTATTATCGAAATATACACGGTAGTTGCTTAAAATGTTGGGTCATTAAGCGGATAAGAATGTTTTGGGCTAATCAGAGATTTATTAGTAGGGAATGCGTTTTAGTCGGCGATGGTATTGGCCGATTAGGGAAAGTAAGAACTTAGTTGCTTTATTACGTTTTTTTGGTGATGTGCGCAGGCGCAAGTAGGTATGCGGGGAATGGCGACGGGTTTTTGGTTGTAATGGGTTAATATGGTGCCGGTGTTGAGATGATTTTTTGATTACAGCTTTTGGTAATGTCTCATAGAGTTAATAAATAAACCAATATCGGACAACATCACATACATACGATCCCGAAGTAAATAACTAAGGCACTTGTGTTAATACTAGAGTTATTAAGAATAACTAACGTGAAACATCTGTTCAAACTACAAAATAAAACTTATTTTTGATGGTCGCCGGTGGTAGTTTAATGTGTTGACAAATCATTTTAAAGTTTTGCCGATTTATATTGAATCATATTAAGTAAATAACATTTACATAATAATATACTCGTATACATAATAATACACTACACAAAAATGTGGCTAAAACAAATCACAGGAGTTTGAAGAAAAATGTCGTCAGAAATATCATCCTTTACATTACTCTCATTACAGCAGATAACATCTACGTTAAAGTCTTAATGTCATCAATACATCACTGTTTATTAACAATTGGTTAAAATCTCTTGTTACATTCCAGCTTTTGTAACCCGTTTTGTGTGTTCTTTATTACATCCTTATTCCCTCGTGATAAGGTTCCAAATGGTCCCCAAAAATTGTCAGCCATAACTTTAATGGGCTTGCTTTAGTAAAGCAATTAAGGGGACGATTAAAAGTAAGCCTGGTTAGTGTGGGAACACCGGCTAATTACCATTTGGGACTGTCCGCTGATGGGTCGAGTGTCCCGGTTTATCAGATGATAGCGTGGTCACTGTTTTATTGTGCGCGTTAACTAAGCGGACAGATAGCGCGAGATGGTGTGTAATTTGTTGAGGTTTTATTGGCGTTTGACAAGGAATTGAAAGGTTGGAACTTATTTCGGTAGCGAAGTAAGAGCGTTTTCACATTATCCGATCCGATATCGGTGTCGGACGCCGATCCGATATCGGGGTAAGTAAAATGTATGAATGTGTCGGCCCCGATATCCGATATCGGGCCGGACAATATGAAAGACAGGTACATATTTCATACATTTTACTTACCCCGATATCGGATCGGCGTCCGACACCGATATCGGATCGGATAATGTGAAAACGCTCTTAGGGTGGTAGGTAAAATTAAAAAAAAAAAAGGTAAAATTTCAGTCTCAGGAACGGATGTTTTTTGTCTGCTTTGTCAGATTACCATTTGAGATTGACCAGTTAGCAACTGCTTCATCTTATCTAGACACGCTGAAGTGTATCAGCCAAGTTCCAGCCAAGAGGCAATGGCTACAGCAGATAAGTCAAGTCAAGAATTTGAAATTACGAATTAATTTTTTTAAGGTGTCTAAGGAGAAAATATCGTCGTAGACATTTAGATTACTTAAATTAGTAAAACTTAATACTTAGTACATCACCTTTGCCCGTTTGGTTTTTTTTCTCGACAGATTTCTCACCTGAAACAAAATAAATAAGAAGTTAGTAAGTATTTTGGCAAATGGAAAAGAAAATATAACCTTCATTTTGAATAATATGTAAGAAATGAATACCAAAATCATCTTTTCAGTCGCTTGATTCCTAAACAAGACAAACAGTTTGTTGTATGTGTCTTCTTTCATGATTAAGTAAAGGTTTTTTAGGGGGATATAAATCCATAGAAATCAAAAATTCAATTTTTAAACGTTCTTTTACATGGTGGTCATAAAATCTTTAAACAAAATTTAACGACCTCTTTAATATTTGCATAGCATTTTAGATATCATTCCTTAACAATTGTGTACTCATCGATCTCAAAAGATCATTTAATTTAAAAAGCCCAAATCTGAGTCCTTATAAAAAAAAATAACTTCAATCAATAAAAAGGTCGTAAAGCTCCCTCTTTAACTAAAACAGCAAATTCTGAATTGAAAATTATCCTCAAAGTCATAACTACATAAACACTCGGCCATAATAAAACGTACAGTGCTCACGCCAAGTTAGATTCTTTTGGACTTTGTGTCGCTCTTAAGTTGTATGGCAGAAGGATTAATGTTACAGTTGTTTGTATGGCGTAGACTGTACCGTGTCCGCGTCAAATAAACGCCCACTAATGAGCATAATATTCATAATATTGTACAGGCTCAAAAGAGTCTTGTTAGGTCCATATACAGGGTGTCGCGTAAGGAGGGACTCTATTAAATTCTAGCGCTGTGGTCTAAGCGATGAGCGAACGGAGGGTAAAAGATTAGCCTATGTTATTTGAAAGTATGTAAGGTAAGTGTTATGACAAAAATTTGCAGAGGAAAATCTAGCATGATGACAAGATTTAAGACGAGATTCATCTCATCAGAGATGACTAAACATTAAGACATTTTACAATAAGTTCTTACAATAAGACTATACCCTTATAATCCTGGCTAAATTAGTAACTAAAATAATGTCTGCCTTAGTTTACGAATTTACGATATAAACAGATAAACATTTTGATAGTGATGACTTAAGAATGGCAGGCACATTTAACTAATTACTAGATATTTGGCTATCTACACCGTGTTCCCATAACTCAACTGCATTGTTGGTATCATACACAATACATATTTTACACACTTTCATGACTCATTATCACCCTTTCTTTTTGCCTGAAAGAGAAGGCAAGCAAATAAGGTAGCCTATATTGTACAACAAATGTCTACTCTATCTAGTTTTAAGTCAAATGTATGGTGTGCAATAAACAATATATCTATCTATCTATTATCCATTCAAAGCCTTGCAAATAAGTATTACTATTCCAACCCGCTAGTATCTTATGCCACAGTCGGAGGCGCAACGGTGTTCGCATATTACTCCGCAAAGGCTCCACACATGTTGCCCTCTGAATGCACAAAGACGAATAATAATCATAAGGCGGTTTGCAATTAAAAAATTTAAGGCACTTTGTGACTTGCCCCTTGCTAAGAAGTTGCGTTTCCGCGCGCAGATTTAAAAGGCTGCAATTTTTTCATGGTACGAGTAAATATACTTTATATAACTTTTCAGATTCAGCTTTGGATGCCATATTTAGTTGATTATGCATTGCTCAACATTATGTCTTTATCACTGCTTAGATAGATATTCTTTATTAAACATAATACAAATAATAAATTGATATAAAAAGGTATCACAGACATTTTGTGGTACAATTTAGGCGGTCTTATCGTATATTTTGTCACTGAAATCAAACATATTGCTAAGATTTGTTTCTATGTAAACATAAACCTAAAGTTTAGGGGTTTCACTAATTATTTTAACAATAATTTTATAGTCTGGCGTATTTACCTCAAAATATTTCTCCCAAAGTGCCTAGTTGGCACATAGCATAATTATTAATCTTATTAGGAGGTTGTTTTTTAAGCAGCGCCATAAAGAAAAAACACAACAAAAGACAGGATTCTAAAAAAGTGGTAGAAGACGAACGTAATTCGATAACGGAACAAAACTTGATCGTAGCAATTACGTCCAATCGAACATACATAGCACTCACAAATAAACAAACACTGACTGCTGGCAAATGAAGACATTGAAAATGGCGGCAGAAATAGCCGAGTGGCAGTAAATCGCCGTTCTTTTTACAATTCAGCTTTTTTTCTAATACCACAGGTGATTTACAGCGTTGAGTCACCTTCGCTGCCCTGGGTTACGCTAATTCGCCCTTTCAGTGTTGCTACTGTAAAATATTGGCTATTTTTGTCATTAAAATATGTGAATTCAGATAATTCAGATAGTATAAAAGTGATTATAATTATCGTTATCTTCAGTCTCCAAAGGGTATCTTTTTGAATTTCTCTGTAGACTTAAATAATTCTGTAAGTAGTATATCTACCTTTTTAATAGATTTCCTGTAAGGTATATTTTTTTGAGTTTCCTGTAAGAGGTATGTGCCCTGCTGTTATTTCAGAGTTTGAAATTGGCATTTAATTTGACAATACCGATTACTTCTAAGGATTGCTATTTAGTGGGATTCCGAATCTACAATTTAATAGTAAAATCTGAAACCTGGCAACACCTCTCGCTCATCACTGTTTGTCAACACGAAATGGCGTCGACGTGCCATTACGAGCATCCTGTAGACAGATTTGTGTGTACACCTATTTGGGTGACATGGAAAATTGTGTTCGACGCCGACATAATAAAATTTTATTGCTTATTTTTGGGCAGTCGTAATTTTTTTACGCGGGCCATTTCGCTACCATGTGCTTCAGTTAAGTACCTACTGAACTTTACCTACGTGGCACTGCCAATGACAATGTTGGACCTTAATTACGCATGTGTTTGCACCCACTTATTTAAAAAAAAAACAATCTGATGTCATGTTATGGAGTATGCAACCAAGATCATAAAGGTGTCCATAAAAATTTAGTACCTACCTATACGGAAGAATTAAGAAGACGTTTTAAGAGGTCCTAAGACCCATATTTTTATACTAGTAGGGTTGATAAAATGGTGGCTGACTCGCCTCATGGTAAGCGGTCACCGCAGCCGATGAACGCCTGCAACACCAAATCTCTTTACTTTAGACTCGAAGAAGTCCATATTGTATTCCTTTGAGAGAACCAACGGAGGGAGCTCATCTACAAAAGCAGCGTTCAGGGGAGTAATACATCCGGGAGTAATACGGCCTATTTTTTTTTCATTTAGCACAGTTACCATTCAAATCTTTTTTATACAGGTCAAATTTGTATAATCTGCAAAAATAAAAATATGAAACCTCAATCTTCCCCAGAATTATAAAGTAATCACGTCAATCAAAAAAAAAAAGAATCACTTTCCCAACAAACACTCGAAACTAGTTCAAACAAACATAGATTAATAAACAGACAGAAGTGTCAGTTCGCAGAAACGTCCCGGGGAATAAAGCGATCGGTTTCGCAAGCACGGAATACTGGGAAACGTATTACGATCCATCTAGACGGATGCACACCACGCTCTTTATTATTCCAATAACAATCCTTAATGAGTGCTCTGGTCAAACGTAAATAGCGACTTCATACATTTGAATGATGCGAATGTAAACTCTTCTCTATGAGTTGCTCTGTGGAGTAGGGATGGGAGAAATCGTATTCGGCGCATATAATTAAATATGCCATATAATTTCTCCTAGGTAAGTATGATCTAAGTATGTAGAAGACTACTATAATAGCATTGTATTTTTTCTTAGAGCCCAAGACATGCCGGGCTACAAAGCGTCATCTAGTCCCAAACTAAGCCGAAGCTAATTACTATGGGTACTAGACAAATGATGGACATCCTCACTTCACATCACTACAATAAAATAAAAAAAGAATTAACTTTTTTTTATAAATATAGCGAAGACACAAAATCAATACAAACTGACATATTTGCACACAAATATTTCAACTGTGCGAGGGGGAGGGGCAAGGAGGTCGAACTTACGACCACTGTATTAGAGGCAGCGCTTACTACTGAACAAAACTGGCAGTCTCAACCCGGATTTACCAGCCATTTGGCAAGCTTAGCTACGAATGTCGATGCCCATCATGAACATGTCCAGGGCAGCCACAGCGGCCACTCGCGGGCCGGCAGCTGCCAACAGGACCAGGAGCAACGATTTGGTCCTGCCATCTTCGCTTCCTGCAGCACTCTCCACGTGACACTGTATCGGAGACAGCGGTCACTACCCCCTCAGAGAGCTTACCGCCGGGGTATGCCTTGACCTGGCCAACGTAAGACTCTGAACAGACTGCTCACTCAGGTCGGCCGCTGTAAGGACAATCTGTCTAGGTGGGGCTTCATAGATGTATCTGCCAATCGGTGCGAATGCGGTGTCGCCCTACAAACTATGGCACACTTCAGTGCCCCCAACGTGTCCGGACTCCTGTCTACGAAGACTTGGTGACCGCCAGCGATGGAGCAATCCGCGTCGAGTTTTGGTCTCACAGCATATTATTATAGTCGTTTTGTCATCGACTCGAGAAGAAGTTGAACCAAACTGTTGACCAGTTTAATCAATGAAGATATCCGGTTTCGCCAGCCCTACATCAAAGCGGGCGAGATCAAAGAAGCACCTCGCAGTTTACATTGTAACCTCCGCTCTACGTTTACGACGCTGCCGGCCGACGCCTATTGTCTCTAGGGGCAGATGGACACCATAATGAGTTTGTTTTTGTAGAGCACTTTGTATCGGAGGAAGTATCAATGTATGGGGTTTGATGACCGGCCCTTTGATTAGGATTTTGCAGTGGTGTGTGAGAATGGGGACGTTTTATTTGATATGGGTTTTGGGTATATTTTATTTTATCTAGAGTAATCGGCATTTATTGAGGAACGGAATCATAAATAAATAAATAATAAGGTTTATTTCTGCAAGTAGATTCACTAGTAATACTTTTGCAAGTCAAAACTTTATTTCCTACCAGCATTTCGACGTGTAGCCTGCTAGGAAGAAGTGTCGCAACAAACTCAAAGCGCAACACTTGTGCATTTTGACATTGCGTGCCGTGGCTAAAATCGGCCTTGAGGATTATAATTTAAAAAATAACGTAAAATCGTCACTTAGAGAAGCTTCGAGCATAACTCTAGCACTTTCAATAACCAAGCATCAGCATAGATATGTAAATAGCATAAACTTTTATACTCCGAAAAGTAAAACAATATGCTGTGAGTTGGAATGTTGGTTTCTAACTTAACCCGAGACTCTAACCGAGGTATCAATCGTAGCCACATAACCAACGACCAGCCAAAAAAAATATAAACAACACCGTCTCTACAAGTACAGTACGTATTCCGAACACCTATTAACATAATGGTATTAATGGTATAATCTGTTAATTGAAGGGAAACATTAAAGAATACTATTTTTAGTTCTTGACTTGAGTTACTTTATCTTTGAACACAAATCGATTTGCCTTAAGAAAAAACATTCCTTTCACAAATGTTTTCATTGGACGGGCTCCATTTTGATTAGAAGTAATCAAATTTCTCAAATTACAACTGTTGGAGTGAATTCTTTCATTCGAATATTGCTTCTAAAAATACATTGCTGGAAATCACCAAAGTTCGTATAGATTAATTGTAATTAGTTGGCGGAATTCTCTCAAGAAAATAATCCTATTTTATTTACGCTAAAAGAAAATAATAATAAAGTTACGATCAGTAAAAGTTATTTCTGAACTAACATAGCAGATTTCAGAACCTGATACTGGTTAGTGTAAGTAAAAGTGTAGTAGTAATTCTTTTTAGTCGCCCAAATATATAAATAATCTTAATCAAACAATCTAGCTCATTTTCATTTCTCATAGCGCCTGTTTTGTTTTGTCCCGCCTCTCTAGAGCGAGTGAGCATATATCTTTCAACACTGCACTGTCCAAACTTCCGAAAAACAAAAATAGATAGCTATTACGCAGAAAAACAAATGAGAAACTTGATAAGCACCACGTATAAATTGGGTTTGATAAAATTGCTCCAAGTTCTTTTAAGTTTTCTGAGAAAAGGAGACATAGTATTGTTAAAATGTGTAAAAATTTTATAGACTGTCTCAAAAATGGGAAGCATTTTATTAAACATTGGTCTAGTGTAAGTAATATTTTAGAGCACAATTAAATTCAGTCTACTTCTGTGTACCATACCATAAACACGCAAATCTGAAATATTTTTATTGGTCATCAAAAAAAGACGAAAATTAAGAAAGCTAGACTTGGCTGTGCTCCTCCGTGTGCTATGCATTTTGTCACAATAGCAGAGTATCGCAGTAAATCTGTGCGGTGATAGAATTAAATCCGATCTGAAACCAAGGAGGCGTTCAATAAAATGGGTGGTGACTGACAAACGGGCTTTCTGTTGCGCAACTTGTATAGAAAGACAAAGTTGCATTGGTAGTTTAGAGGTCAAGTCATGTAAATTAATCTGGTTGTATTTTTAGAATGGATTCCTGCAAAATTGTCAATGATGATTTTTTTTTATTTTTAGGAGAAAATCCATGTCATCATTTTTTATCACGGGAACGGGAGTTAGCGGGAAAAAATAGTATTGAACCCGTATGAAGCTGGGGCGGGTATTCATACAATCTATTGTTGCCAATGAAAATGTATGTAGTATCCAATTAATTTTATTTACCAAAAAATCAATTAATTACCGTACATACAAAAACATTCAGCATTTTAACATGACGCATCGATTAAACATTCCGCCAGGGGTGGTCAATTGTAGCTATGGCGTGTAATGGGCGGTTAGTGATCGGCGCCCCTGACGCGGGTCGCGTAAATCTGCGCGGGCGCTGACAACGCGCATCGCCGTCGCGACGGATCTATGGCGGGCCGGACTGCGGCCCAAGCGATGAGAGATGTCTTGATACCGGCGCGGTTTGTCGAAAAAAAAAACATTGAAACTGCATGATTAAAAAAAGAACGAATAAAAACTTCATCAATCCACTGCTGGACATAAGCGTCTCCCAAAGTTCGCCACTGTGATCGATCCTGGGCTACACTTGCCAGCCGTCCTGCGCAAATCGTCACTCCACCTGGCCTGAGGGCATCCTACACTACGTTTGCCGAGACGGGGTTTCCACTCTAGAACTCGGTTACCCCAACTGTTATCGGTTTTGCGGCTAATGTGGCCAGCCCACTGCCACTTCAGCTTACTAATCCGGTGAGCTATGTCGGTTAGCTATACTTTGGTTCTCTGCCGGACCTTTTAGTAATAGGCGGTTAGTAATCGGCGCCTCTGGCAGGGGTCGCGTAAATCGGCGCAGGAGTGCTGACAGCGGGTATGCGCGTCGCGATAGATCTATGGGGTGCCGAACTATGCGTGTGCGGCCCAAGCGATGAGAGGCAGGTTTATATTTAACTAGCTGTGCTCGCGACTTCGTCCGGGTGGAATAGTTATTTTTTCCCCGTTTTTTTTTTACATTTTCCATTATTTCTTCGCTCCTAATAGTTGCAGCGTGATGTTATATAGCCTAAAGCCTTCCTCGATAAATGGTCTACTCAACACAAAAAGAATTTTTCAATTTGGACCAGTAGTTCCTGAAATTAGCGCGTTCAAACAAACAAACAAACAAACTCTTCAGCTTTATAATATTAGTTAAGATTAATAAATTAATTTAAATAGGCTATTATGGCTAAAAATTTTAATTAGTCCGTCTTTTAGCTTATTCAAAAATAAAAGACACTTATTTTTTCTTTTTTCATTCATTTAAATAATAGCAAAGATACAAGGCATCAAAGGAGTGGGAGTCTTTGACGTCACTCGCTCCCGTAAAAATGCCTCACCAAGTGACGTCACGCGTAATTTCAACGGGCTATAACTTTGTAATTTTTAGTCTAATTTACAAATAAAAAATACGTCTTTTATTTTTGAATAAGCTAAAAGACGGACTAATTACAATTTTTAGCCGTAATAGGCTATTTATTACACAGGCTCGGTGGCTCATTTGGTAGTGACCTCTGCCCTCTGAGCCAAGGGTCGTGGGTTCGATTCCCGCACAGTACAAACATTTGTGTTCATGAACATATCTGTTTGTATTGGTCTGGGTGTTTACTATGTATAACTTGTATTTATTTACAAGAAAAAGTATCTAAGTGAGTTTATCAGTTGTCTAGTACCCATAGTACAAGCTTCGGCTTAGTTTGGGGCTAGTAGACGGGTGTGGCCCAGCATGGTATATCTTAGGTTATTTATTTTCATAAAATAAAATATGACTTTACAGCACCATACAATTTTCGGTTGTTGCCCACAATTTCTCCTGGATCCCATCATCAGATCCTGACCTGGTGATATTGGGACCACCTCTGAAATGCCCACTGTCCAACAGCATATATTTTTTAAAATCCATCACTAATTAACGGAAATACATATAACACATACAGACGAATTGAGAACCTCCTCCTTTTTTGAAGTCGGTTAAAAAAAAATTACCAATTATTATTATATTTAATTGTATACTTCACCGCCTAATACAGGTGTACATTATAGAAAGAGTAAATTACATGTATAAATTGTTATAAGTATAATCAATCAATAAATTAATTATTATTAAATCGATAATCATTAAGTCGTACTATACTTAGTGTTTGTTCAATTTACTACATTTAATTTTATTTAATTTCATACAATCATACAATACATTGTATTTAATTTAACTTAATTCAATTTAATTTTTTTTTCTAAAGCACTGGGCTCCGTTTCCGAAGGAGTACTTTCCAAAAAAAAGCTGATGATGATAGCCACATGAGGGCAACGCTCAATGGGCTTTTGTTGAATTGCCGAACTCACTGCGGCGTTTAGGTAGTCCCGAGAAAACGCAACGATACCGCGATGTAAAGTACACCCAACGCCATCTATGAGCGGTGTTTGGAACTAAAAGCGCCAATGGCGAGTATAATATACAGTATAACTATGCGCGTATATAATAATATGCGTGTATAGTATACAATGTTACGGTGACATAACATATCAATAATAAATAATTCAATAATGGGCATGATTATCTATACATTTCGTGTATTATGATCATCATCAGCCTGAAAAATTTAAATCTCGACCGCTCATGACATCCATAGGCTAGTTTATCTACAATTTTCTTTTGTCCAACGTCATGACAAGTTTATTCGTCCGGTGTTTTAAGAACAATCGAAAGACTTATACATTTCTGTTTCGTTTAATATTGTAGTAAAGTTTTTCATTTGTTATTTTTCACATAAGTTTAGGTATCATGTCTAGTTTGTTTGATCGTAAAATTAGATTTACTCGCTATTATTCCGACTTCCGTTGTTGATTTTATTGTCTCATTTTTGATATGATTTACATTTCCGTTTTACAGGGGACGAAATATTAGTCGGTTACAAAAAGTTGCAACTAAATTATGCTATCTGAAAACTTTTTTTAATGTTACAAAGTAGACTAACGGGACATTCCAAGTTATCGTTTTTTATTCCATATGGCGAACATTGGGAGAGGAACGTTATAGGCTGATGATGATGATACCAAACGAGTACAAGCCAGAAATCATAAACCCTTCGACAAAGCTAAAAATAAAACCGTTCCGCAGGCTATAGGCAACCGTTGTAAGTAGACATAAAAGTTATTCAATACTCATGTGTCGAATAACTGTCTACGGAATTACAAGTTAATTGGCCTCGCCAATCCGCTGGAACGATCTCATTCATTAAATCAATCATTGGAACTCGAAAATTTAAAAAAAGAACATACGCATTTTCGGTTGCGTAGTTGGCTGACGTAGGCCGTATCTTGACCTTTGCATCACATCACACCGGAATAAAAAGAAGCCGACTGCATGTTTCATGCGGGCTTTTGCTTTCTCCGATGAGACGGTGTGACCGGTGTCCATTGGGGAAGCTGTTTTATAGCGCTGCATGTTTTGAGATAGCTTTCAGGTGTTTTTGTATAAAGATGGTAAGCGGACAAGCAATTTTTTAATGTTAAACTGTTCTCATCATTGAAGTGGCAATGGGCTGGTCATATCAGCCGCAGAACCGATAATTCTTTAGGCAAACGAGTTCAAGAGTGGATACCGCTTCTCGTCAAACGTATCAAAGAGGCGAACAATTAAAAAGGCCTATCTACGAGTATGTTCTATGGGATGTAAGGGAGCGGCCTATAATCTTTTCGCTCCAAGCCAACCTCACCTGCCCGTGGTGCATCCTGCCGAATAACAAACGAGGCGCTGGCAACCGACTGGTGGCGGTATAACCATCACAATTGAAGGCGTAGCTAAATACTAAAGACCGGTGACGGGCAGCAGCGTCACCGGAGCAAGAAGCTACGCCCTGCGATCGCCAACCCGCCTGCCCAGCGTGGCGATTATGGGTATATCCTCCAGATGTTTGCTCTAAGTGGCGAACAACTGGAGAGGCCTATGTCCAGCAGTGGACTGTAATAGGCTGATGATGATGATGATGATGACGAGTATGTTCAGCAGTGAGAGCTTGATGAGCAGAGTCACAATGCGAAAATTCATCTAAGAATTATTTTGGACTTACATTTAGGTACGTGTCCTGGTAGGTTTACTTTAATAGAAAACCAAAAAATTCAAGTAATTGATTAATAGTAACTTTTATAAAACTAACGCTTATTTCTTAATGTAGTTTGTAATACGCGTTAAATTGTATATGAAATGCTAATTGTTGAATGAAATGCTGTTCACTTCCACACCCAAACTAACTCAAATCGAATATGCGAAGACGTAATCGCTTAATCGAAATAAGTCGACTTGATAAAATGTTAATACGATGCAAATGTGTATCGATTAACACACAAGTTTCTCAATACGCTTATACATCGAGTACTTAGTTTAAGTCAACTTCCTAGTAGGTATTTGTAAACTGACATAAAACGAGGCTTACTTGTATACGTTTAAGAAAACGACTGTAGTTCAAAGTACACAAATCGTACGTGTATTATAACTAAGTGTATTTTTGTTTATGAACAATATTTAGACAGTTTCTTAAGCTAAGAAATTTTTTATATGAAGATTTCTCAACTTAGACATATTTTTCATCATATTGGAAATGCGAGAAAATACAAATTTCACTTTAAAGTAGAACAAAAGAGGTAATACATTATTTGATAAAATATTTTTTAACTTTATTTTCAGTATTTACATAGCTTCCAATATCAGTAGACACGCACCCTAACGGGGCATGATTAAGTAACCGTCCGACAAATAAATCAGCAGTATTCAAGCGGATTCATTCTTTATCGCATGAAAACAATTCGTTGCAAAGGAAAACGGTCCAATTATATTGGTGTTTAAATTTTATTTTCGCGATGCCCCCGAGTTAATACTCTAAACGGCGATAAACGTAGCCATTATGATGTTATGGCTGTACCTACATTATCAATTAGCATTCTCTTTGAGAGTAATTAATATTGTAGTAAACCTCTTAACCCCATTTGTTTCTATGACTCGTTTGTTTTGTGACAGCTACGCACTAGATGTAATAACATCTAGCTAGTGCGTAGCTGTCAAGGATAATAATCCTTTTTGTAAGCATTATCTACCTATATCCCGCGGGTTTGCGGGTTTGCCCGCGTGAATAAGAATTACTTATATTTATTTATTTAATCTTTATTGCATTTTGGGATGTAAGGGAGCAGCCTATCATCTTTTCGCTCCAAGCCAACCTCACCTGCCCGTGGTGCATCCTGCCGAACAACTAACGAGGCGCTGGCAACCAACTGCTGGCGGTATAACCATCACAATTGAAGGCGTAGTTTAATACCACAGACCGATGACGGGCAGCAGCGTCGTCGTGCGTGAAGCTACACCCTGCGATCGCCAACCCGCCTGCCCAGCGTGGTGATAATGGGTATAATATCCTCCAGATGTTTTCCCTAGGTAGCGAAAAACTGGAGAGGCCTATGTCCAGCAGTGGACTGCAATAGGACGATGATGATGAAATGACTCACTGACGACTGAAACTCGAGTCGTCTTCCCAGAGCACCTAGATCTAGGCATAAACAAATGCACTACATAATTGTCTAGTGCATACTAGTTTTCCTTTGTGTTAGGACGAAATAACCCTAGGACGTATATCAAAGTCAAAGTCAAAGTCAAAATACCTTTATTCACATAGACTTAAAATAAGCACTTATGAATCGTCAAGTAAAAAATAATGTAGAAATACAAAAAGTAAAGTAAGAATGTGAATAAAAGCAATTTAAAAGAAGCTACCGCCGTGTTCGGAAAGTAGATTTCTACCGAGAAGAAACGGCAAGAAACTCGGTAGTTACTCTTTTTAAATCGCCAATTGTTACATGTTTAGGTATTACAACATTTTTTAATATTTTAAAGTTAAACAATGCAAAATAAAAGTTGAGTCTATACAATGCAAAGTTTACTACGAAGCAGCAGTCCAAGAGATGTCGTCGTTGAGGAAATCTTCTACTCTATAATAGCCCCCTTTTATAAGTAAGGACTTCATGTATGATTTGAATTTGTGATTGGGCAGTTCAACAATATGTTCCGGTAACCTGTTGAACATTTTGATACCCAATCCTACAAACGACCCACTCACCTTACTCAGCCTCAGACGTGGAACGGCAAGCTTGTGCTTATTTCTAGTGTTTAAATTATGATTATCTGAATTTTTATTGAATTGATTTAAATGTTTACGTACATAAACAACACAGTCAAAGATATACTGTGATGCTACCGTCATTATGTTAATTTCTTTAAAAAGTTCTCTAAGTGATTCGCGTGTCTTTAACCCATATATAGCGCGGATGGCCCGCTTCTGCAGTACAAAGATTGTTTGTATGTCAGCAGCTGACCCCCATAATAGAATACCGTATGACATAATGCTATGGAAATAACTGAAATAAACAACCCTTGCCGTTTCAACGTCAGTCAAAAGCCGGATTTTCCTTACCGCATATGCAGCTGAACTAAGCCTTCCAGCCAGGACAGCAATATGAGGACCCCATTGCAACTTCGAGTCTACATTGATGCCAAGAAATACTGTAGAGTTAATTAATTCAATAACTTCATTGTTCATGATAATATTAGTGTTAACCTGTTTGACATTTGGCATTGTAAATTTAACACACTTGGTTTTCCTGGCATTAAGCAGCAGGTTATTGTTTCACAAGATCACTTTTCACGATTGTTTCATGATATCATTCACAAGATCTTAAAAAACACCTTTCTTGAATTGACCCCATTGGGAATTGATGGCATATCTTCAAATGACACCGAAATGCCACCACATTTCTTGATTTACAAAGAAAATAGTTAAATAATGCATTTAATTTTATTAGTAGGTACGTCTATATGAATAAGGGTTATACTCGTATTGTATTATTCCCGGAATTAGAGAAATCTGTTCACTTGTGACTTTTGAACCAGCGATAGTATTTTTCCCCAAAAAGCTCGATTCAGAGGGACATTTTTTCACACGAAGTATTTACGTTTAAATACTAATGTGGCTTAAACAAGGAATAGCTTAAATACGGCAATAAATATCCGGAAAGTATTTAAGGAACTAAGCCAATAATTCCCATAGTATTTCAGTAACACAAAGCTACGATATACAGAAGGGATAGATTTATTATTTGAGTCGGGAAAATAAGTAACAATGATAAATTATAAAGATCTTTAGGTTAGCTACAATATGATCATCATCAGCCGTTTGCAGTCCACTGCTGGACATTCTCGTAGGCCTGTCCAGTTGTTCGTCTCTTATGGCAAACATCCGGAGGATATACTATTACTCTGTTACTTATTAATCTGTGACGCTGGGCAGCCGGGTTGCCGATCGCAGGGCGTAGCTTCTCGCTCCGATGACGATATAATAAAAGTAGCTCGCAGGATGGGGTTGGGTGCCGGCAGCATGCAACCGGCAGTTGTGGAAGTCTTTCATCATCATCATCAGTCTATCGCAGCCCACAGCTGGACATAGAGTTTGTTCGCCACTTAGGACAGACATCTGGAGGATATAGGCAGCCGGGTAGGCGATCGAAGCGGCGAAAGTGGTTGGAAGTCTTTGGGGAGGCCTATGTCCTGCCGTGGACCTCATACGGCTGAATATGATGATAATTATGGAGATATAGATAGCACATAGGCATGAGATTGAATAAAATCTTTAGTTAGCTAGTCTACTTGAATTGAAAATATGTAGGTACTTACTCATATTTTACTTACTAAAAATTTAAATAGAATAAAATTATAAGTACCTAAGTATGAATTCGCTACCATTTGACTCCTAATTCCATTAATTTATTATCACTACCAGCCCCTTTATTTTTTTGATTTTCCTTATTCTTACATAATCAGTGTCCTTGATATTTCCTTTGTTTATTTTATTATTTTCTGTATCTTTTATATTAGGCATTATCTATGTCCGCATCGAGCGGACAAAATCTTTTTGTAGGCAGTATCTAAGTACTTCTTAATACGCCCAAACCGGAACATTTCTTAATCTTTGCCCAAAGACCACCAACAATGGACTGGCAATTAATAAAAACGTTCGTTTTTTCTTTTAAAAAGCACAAACTCCCGCGCGGCGCGTCGGACGGGCGCTCATCCGCGCACTCCGCACGAGATCACGTTCCGCGCATTATTTTGACGTATTCAAATTTCGAACGCACCGGCCATTTTGTTTTGTTCGATATTTAATTGTGTCACGAATGTACGAGAAATAAGGTGGGTTTACAAAAGGTGGACCAAATATATTCTGGTAAAAAAACGGATTATGTATTGATATCCTTATAATTGTGAGAATCTCAATCAGCCTATCGCCGTTTACTGTTGAACTTAGGTCTCCTCCGGAGAACGCCATGCATCCTGGGCTTTCTGCATCCACTATCTTTCTCAAGTCATCGCCTCAGCGTTTTGGATGGCGTCCTATACTTCGTTTGCCATAAAAAGGTGTCCATTCCAACACCCTCCTACTTCATCAGTCTATGTGAATAAAGTGTTTTTTGACTTAAGTTTTGACCATCGTTCTCGGAACACCTGACATGACCAGCCCATTTCCACTTCAGTGTAGAATTTCGGCGCGCAATGTCAGTTACCTACCTCATATTTCTAGATTGTTTTGTTTATTATACCTATACCTATCTTAAGTAATGACGCAGCTAGATATTATAAATGTACCTACCTAGTACATTTTAATTTTCTTGTCTTACCATTAAAAAAGATAAGCAAAAAAGAAAAACAAACGCCGAACGCTTTTGTGTGGGCGGAGAAAAAAAAGGAAAATGAAAAGTCCGATTCATCCGCTCGCCAGGAATCTATTCAGCAACAACTTATTAAATAAATTAACCGCAAGTTGTTGGAAAAGGAAAAACTAAGCGGTTCTCTCATTTGGCGGCGGACAAAGCTGGTAATTCCTTAAAACCCGACGGTATTCTGTCCGCTCAATGCGGACTGTAGCGGAGAAAGCCCGCAAAAATAATTGGAAAGTGACGGGAGTAACCTCCTACTAGTGCCGTTCGGGGGACTGTCGATAAAGATATCAATATATCGATAAAAAACTCAAGTATGTTGTTTCTGTTTCGTGAGAAGATGGCCATCTAGTGCATCTGTTGACTTTATCGAGTCTTAACTATTAACTATTGCTAAACATTTTTCTATTTTAACAAAATTGAAATTGAACACCTTTTTTAATAAAGAAAGGAGAAACATCAACTTATCTTCATTTGCAAGTAGGTATACAATGACAAGACTTGTCATGAGCCTTTTTAAAAGGGCTGCGTTTTTAGTTCAACAAGAACATTATTAACCATATTGAATAATGTTAACCTAAGACTTAAATAATATAAATATTAAAGTTATAAGGATCAGAATTCCAGAGACAATAGTCAAACCATTTGATATCGAGCGCTAACGAGGATGTTGTAGTAAAAATGTATCTAACATTCATTAGAACTGAAACACTGGGATTGTTTTAGTTCTAGCCATCCAGCTCCTCACATCCCCATCTTCCATCAAACTCCGTCTAAAGTATTGTGTTTCCTTTTAATATCTACTAGTTATATAAATATCGACATCGACGTAACCCTTGGCGTCCCTACGCCGCCTCGGGAGCGCGGCCCACATTCCCAACTTTTCATCATTCTCCTTGCCTTCAGCCTTATTGTGTCCGTGGGAACCTTTATTGCCTCCATAGAAAACCGTGAAAGCCCAAGAAAAGCATTTGTGTACACTTGCCTCAATGGAACTGACAAAGAGCCGACTTTCAGTGTTGATTCCGTACCGGTTTCAGACGTCTTTTCAACGGACATTTTCCGATTTGGCCAACTCTATTGGTCGATCTTGTTTTGTATCGGTAAATGAGTTTCGTTCTGCAGAAAGGTTAATTTACTTTTCAGTTGGGTTTTTGTTGTGGGCCCTTGCAATGAAAGGGGGTTTTGCGGGCCTTCTTAAATAAAGGTAGAAGGGAGATAGCGTTTTATTCGGCTCCGCTGAATATTGAGTGTGCGTACAAAAATTACTTAAGGTTTTTGTCCGATAATTTGGGCTTTTTAATGGATTAGAGTTTATGGAATTTGTTTTAGTGATAAAAATCTCATCTATTAAGATCTTCTTCTTATTATCTTATATTTGAAATGCATTGACGATAAATTTAAAACGAACTTTAAATTTAGGTCACACTTAAAAAATGTTTGCTTAAAAATACATATTAAAAAAATATGCCTTTAAATTTTTAAAGAGGTCCCAATTACAACTAATAATGTTTATGATATTTTTTAACTTGTGTAGTTACGTTCTCGATATTAAGATGACTAACATAATCTACTCCTTAATTAAAAGCACTATTACCAAGTTCAAAGCCAGACACTTTTCTTCTGTCAACGTTTTTACTTTGTACAAAGTCTGAACCTTATTTTACATTAGCCAACAGTGATTCAACAAACCGGCAAGACAAACAGAAAAATTAGCTGCGAACTCGTCCCGACACAATCTCACCAACTTCCGTCTCTCGGGTAACTAACCGTTCACTATTTAATTATGGAACACCCTCCCCCCTGCCATATAAAAGGGGCAGAAATTATTTTCTCAAAGGCTTCTTTCACCTTCGCCTACGTGTGCATCGAGGAAACCAATGTTCGAAATTTGAATTGAACAAGAATTAGAGATTTTGGGAAGACTTTTTTTTAAATAGAATACTGGCATAGATGCTTTGGAACGGATGACATTGACGTGAGGGCGTTATTATGTAACGAAATGTCAAATATCAAAGTCAAAGGTGATTTTTCTACTTATCAGAGATGGCATTAGTTTCTATTTCGGCCATATGCCAAAACATTGATGATATAATTGTTATGCATCATCTATAACAAATGTTTATATTCACTCATCATCATCATCGGCCTATATCAGTCCATTGCTGGATATCTCCCAATGATCGCCAACTTGATCTATCCTGGGCTTTTCGCATCCAGCACTTGCCAGCCGTCCTGCGCAAATCGTTACTCCCTGGCCCTGAGGGCGTCCTACACTACGTTTGTGTGATTAACCAGAAGTGATTAGTCATACTTTGGTATTGTGCATTAGACAACAGTGTTCGTTTAGTTCAACTTATTAAGGAACTATTCTCGTTGCAATAAAACAGTCTCTAAAAATTATTTCTTCATTAGACCGAGTAAATGCTTTCAAAGGAAAATTCTACTTAAAACCAGACGCCTAGCGACCCTATTTCCAGTAATACTTTGTAACGACTTTTTATATAAAAGTGGTCACTGCTGAATACATAAGATATAAAATTCTTATTAGATATTATTCCTTTGAAACTCAGCACATGTAATGGGACGAATTTAAAGCAGGTTTTTATTTTTTCTTTAGCTCTTTTTGGTGGCCAGCTTTCTAGAAAAGACTTAATGGATATTTATCTTTACAAGGAACCATAAAGACGATAAAGATGTTTTTATTAGATTAAGATATTTTTTTTTATACAAGAGGCGGCAGACGAGCAAATGTGATGCCTGATGGTAAGCAGTCGACACCGTCCATAGACGATATTATTATTATTTAATATGGGCAATTGTGCCTGAAATAAACGATTTTTATTTTTTATTTATTTATTTTTATAGACGCTCGCAACTCAACTTTTTATTGGTGACTGCGCTATTTGGTAGTGATTCTGTCCAAGTCGGAAAGGGCGTGTTAGTTTTTGTAATGGTGACTAATAAGTCGCCTGTTAGGCGGGTAAATCCCACTACGATTGAGATCTCAATACGTATCTTAACTAATATTATAAAGCTGAAGAGTTTGTTTGTTTGTTTGTTTGTTTGTTTGTTTGTTTGTTTGTTTGTTTGTTTGTTTGAACGCGCTAATCTCAGGAACTACTGGTCCGAATTGAAAAATTCTTTTTGTGTTGAAAAGACCATTTATCGAGGAAGGCTTTAGGCTATATAACATCACGCTACAACTATTTGGAGCGAAGATATAATGGAAAATGTAAAAAAAAACGGGGGAAAAATAACTATTCCACGCGGACGAAGTCGCGAGCACAGCTAGTCAGAAATAAATGTTAGGCGATTCTTATGAAACCCACGGAAAGTGATGCGTTGGTGATTTGAATTCTTTATCCATAACCGCACGGATGACTTAATGGCTTTGTATGATGCGTAGCATGACTTGGATTACATCTTAACTAATATTATAAAGCTGAAGAGTTTGTTTGTTTGAACGCGCTAATCTCAGGAACTACTGGTCCGAATTGAAAAATTCTTTTTGTGTTGAATAGACCATTTATCGAGGAAGGCTTTAGGCTATATAACATCACGTTGCAACTATAAGGAGCAAAGAAATAATGGAAAATGTAAAAAAAACCGGGAAAAAATAACTATTCCACGCGGACGAAGTCGCGAGCACAGCTAGTATTATATATTTCAACTAGCTTTTGCCCGCGACTTCGTCCGCGTGGCGTGTTTTTTCATACAAAAGTTTTTTCCCGCTAACTCCCGTTCCCGTGGGAATTTCTCAAAATACAGCCATAACTAAACTTTATATTTACTAAGGTACCTGCATGCCAAATTTCAAGCGTCTAACTTAAGCGGTTTAGATTTTTCATACAAAAGGATTTTCCCGCTAATTCCCGTTCCCGTGGGAATTTCGGGAATTCCTTTCTTAGTGCACCCCTACGGTACCTAAGCTACGTCCCTTCCAAATTTCAAGTGCCTACGTTTAGCCGTTTGGGCTGTGCGTTGATATGTCAGTCAGTCAGTTTCTCCTTTTATATATATAGATTTCTATTCATAAAAGATTAAGCTACTTTAGGATTGAGTCAATTTTAGTATATTTGTTTATTATGAATTATGAATGCGTTTACTCCATCTAATAAATATAGTTACCTATTAATATCTTTAAAACAACATTTCAAAATTTCCGTTCAAAGAAACCGCACACTTTCAATAGAAAAAAGCCTTATTATTACATACATAAAGCGCCACATCAAAACCAATAACCGGTGAGGCGTAAACGCGACATAAGCAGTGTTAATACAGCAGATATAAAACTTAAGTGGCTCATATAAACACTGCAGTCGGTGCATACATTAACGTTACATTAGTGCATCGCTACCACAAAGGTGAGATCGTGCGCCTTTGGTAGATTAGAAGCTAACCGTCGGATAGGTAGGTACGAAGTCACACGGTAAGGAAACAGTGAAATTCAATGTTTTACCGTACAAGTCGTCCGAAATCTAAATCAGGGAAGGCTCGGTACAATTTTCATTACCAGCAACCAGGTACGGTCTGCTTCTAGAGAAGACCACGCAAGGTAAGGTAAGAATACGCCAATCATTACGCGCGAATAGGAGCAGAGATTTTACCTTGCTCCGCTTTCTTTCGGAGATCATGTTCTATAAAGCGTCACTTATTTTTTATACCAAAGGTGGCAAACAAACCCTCAGCCCGCCTGGTTAAGCGGCTACCGCAATATGGACCTACGGACGCTTGCTACACCAGTGGCAACGATCACACGTTCTAGCACGTAGCCGATCCTAACCCCCCGGCCGCTGATGCAGCACTTACCCCACGATCTTCGGAAACCCTACTCACCTGCAGAAACACGACCCGAAAGTCATTAAACTAATTGGGTGCTTAATGAGGGTGTTCCGAAATGAAATAAGTATCCGATAGATGGCGTTATGTAGACCTGCGGTTCAGCTGCGGTGATTGGCCAGTTGGTATGTAAATGTCAGTGCCATGTCGAAATGGACCAATCACATGACAGTTGGACCTGCCTTTTATATGGTGCCATCTGGTGGATTTTTTGTTCAGAAAACCCTCATTGGAGCGAAGATTCGCTATGTCCTACCTCTCTTGACACGTCTCCTAAGCCTTGGTGTCTATATTGCCATTATCTAAAGAAAGTTTCTATAACTGTCTCTAAAAGTAGCAAAACCACCGCGACATCACCACATCCAGTGATCTTACAGGTCAACCTAACCGCTTACATGTTGTGCGCAAATTAAAAGCACGGCACGAGTTATCTCGGCTAGAATTTTAATAGCTCCCGGTTGCAAAATACCGGTCATGCCATTAAAATTGTAGTTTACCGTTTACATCATGGGATCGTCACATTGGAGACTAGCTTATCTACCAATCAAAATAAACAAATATGAGACATCACATACAATGCTCCGATCCCAAAGTACCTAAGTAGCTTAAACACTTGTGTCATAGGTATCAGAACAAAGAAGGTACCACAAATACATAGTTCATTACTAATATAAACACCCAGACACGGAACAATCACAAATGTTCATTACACGAATGTTTGTCCCAGGTGGGGATCGAACCCACGACCCTTCGTTCAGGAGTCGCTCCCAATTGAGCAACCAGAGTCTAAGTGACAGGTTAACGGTTCATACTAATACCAAAGCATAAGACTATGTTAATCCTCTCGTATCTTATAAAGAGAGAGACGTCGATGTGATAATTGGCGGGAACGCGACTTAGCTGTCAACTGTCAGTTGTGCCGTGTATTTGTATTAGTATGGCGCGAATAGGGTGGTATTCAATGTTGGAATTCGTCTATAGTACCCATAAGGAGTACAAGTGTGTACTAGATAGTGATCTAAGATGTCAAGTGCTGGATGCGAGAAGCCCAAAATAGAGAATTGTGGCAAACAATTGGAGAGGCCTATGTCCAGCAGTGGACTACAATAGGCTGATGATGATGATGATGATGACACACCTATATAGCAATGAAGATTCATCATAATTATCATATTCAGTCGTAGGAAGTCCACTGCAGGACATTACGTCTCCGTCAAAGACCTGAATGATTGTGTCCTGCGACATTTAGTTTGTCATCAGTCCACCTTATTATAATCTTTCGATGTCTAATAATTAAAAAAACTTATACCTACCTATCCATATAATATATTTCGATGTTTAACTCCTAAAATAATAAACCTATTATTTATATTACGCTTATAAATCTGCTACACAAGAAATAACCTTTTAGGGGAAATATTAGCTGCTCAACGTATATCTAAAACTCGTATCAAAAACTGATTTACCGCCATTGCTAATTAAATCGATTTCGCGTTTACTTCAAAACCAATATTAGCTCATTCAACAGTCGACTTATCTGCTTTCTTAATAACATTCCGACTTATCTCGGCAATATCAACTATTATAATTACCCGACTGGCTCGCTGGTTCATAAATGGGAGAATGTGTTGCGAAAATTGACGAGCCGCTGTGCTGGTTCGCCGGCGGAAAAACGATTTGACAACTCACTTTTGAATAAAGAACGCCGCCATTACTGTTTACTTTTAATGATTTGATTTCGTACCATCGATGATTATTTAATTAAAAGATAATTTTGTGCCGGATACAATTACACAGTTTTCTAATTTTTACTTTGTTAAATACGAATTGCTTTGTTAAACGTATGTCGGTTTTATTGGTATTACAGCGTTCGTCTTTTAAAACCATTGGATTTACAATAAATATTATTAGATGGGAAATTTTATATTAAAAGAAAAATATAAAATTTACCATCACATTCTATGCGCCATTTTTTCAATATGGCGAGCGGCAAATACACGAGGAAAGAGTGAGGCATCAATAAATACAAAACAAACCTATAACTAACATAATAAAAGCTAAAAGTAGCATCGTTCTTATTTGAATTCGTAAAGCATATTGATAACATTGCATTAACAGGATATGAAACTATTGAGAGGTTAATCCTGAAAGCTCTTCCTATAAAAAAAAATCCTCAATAGACATAACCAAAATCAAATGTCAACCACGGACTTTTATTTTTTTAAATAATAAGGACATCTCGCGCGTAGAGTTAACGAACCACAGACTTACATAATCACTAATCCGAAGTAATGTTTTGGACATGCGCAGAGCTCGAACAATCGACAATGAAAACCGTTGACGAATAGAAGAAAATCCCGGCCACAAAGGCGGGTCTGAATCCGACGGCATTGTGCCCGAGAGAGACGCGAATATATCGCCGTCTCGCTCTGACAAAGACGCCGCCGTGACGCGCAAAAGAGATAGGCGTCACAATAGACAATTGTTATCCCTGCCGCTGTTATTTCGTACTGCCCTAGTGTACAATCGCGAAGCGTTTTCGCTCTTATGTTCTAGAGAATACGGACTGCATTGGGCTGGAGTTTAAAGTGGTTCTACGCAGCCAATAATTTGATTCGGCCGTTATCATTGGGAAAACAATGGCTGTAGGTAGGTTTGACGTTACGCGTTGAAAATTCTGAAAGGGAGTTTAGAATAGGCGTGACTTGAATCGTTTTGTGGTTTATATTAGTTTGGGTACTGTCTTGAGTGTCAGTTTGAATGACGCTTGTTAAGATTGATGGCTAATGATGGATGGATTCCAATACATTATCTTGAATGTAGGTATAAAAATACGATAATCAAGCTCGATTGAATGGATACGATTTAGGGACCTTTTCTCATGGGCCGGCAACGCACCTGTAACTCCACCGGTGTTATGATGTCTATGGGCTGAAGTGATCACTTAACATCAGATGACATTCAGATCTGTCATAAAAAAAGAAATTGATACCTAGCGCTGAACAATTTAATTATCGAAATTATTTGATTTGATTCCAATCTTGCAGCTTTTATTAAGTAGGTAGGTATATATTAAAACGTTACTAAGGAGCTTCAACTTTTAATTACGTGGAAAAATCACTTTTCGCCATCAAGTCTTAAGTGGCATGATATGTTTCAGTGACATGCGCAAATTTATTTTTTTCAGTTGTAGTGAAAAAAAAAGCTAAATTGGCGCGCGTTTGTCCATTACTTTTTAAAAAGCATTTTCCTTTCTATCGCTGTCAACGTGCCAGCAACATTTGCGTATAAATCATCGTTGCGAACGTATTAAAAAAAATATACGTTAACTTCGCACTCCACAGATTATATCAGGTTAACTTAATCGCGGAATGGTGGGAACTTTCCGTATGTAACTTTATTTTTTTAATTTAAATCTCAAAAAGGTGTCGGCATGTCCGTCGGCCCTTTAGTTTTCTTTCACTAACTAATTGGTCTGACATCGCTCTCCCCTGGAATGTCATAACATAGCATATATTTTTAATTCAAGAGTAGGTCTATTTTAAGGGACACGTCGACACGCACTTTTTGCGCTCGGTCGATTTAGTGGAAATGACACCTTTTAAAAAACTCACTAGTAGCGTGATATTATTATAAAAATATGAATGTTTGATGTTGGTTTAAAAGGTTGAAAACTTAGTGACTAGTTTAATAATACGTTTTAATTACCTATGTATTTTAAGAATATTTATATTAATGAAAATGTATGTGTTAACAAGAGTTTAAGAGTTGAAGACATTTAAATAACTTGTTTTTCATCTTTGTAAAATATTATTACTTTTCTCGGTGTGTCAAAACGTATCAATTTTTCATACTAATGCACTCACTAACAAGGGCCTGATTAAAATAAATAAGCTCTCAATTTCAAGAAGACGACGTAAGTAAGTAATTAATTATGCAAGATTAAAAAGATGCACTGCGAATTTTTGTCAAATTCAAAAAAATGGAACGCATTAGAGCCCGCGCTCACATCTAACAAAGATGGCCACCGGGGTAATTTATTTGTTTTTAATTTTTAAAAACGGAACGAGGAAGCGGGACCAATGAGACGCGTCCCCGGTTGATTGTCAATTAGCGACATCAAACGGGCTTTTTGCGAATTAAGCGCGCGTTTTGTGTTCATTTTTTGTCCGGCCGTCGACGGGCGCGGGCGTTTGATGCGTTTTTAGGGTTCCGTTGGCAAATGGGAAAAAGTATAACCCTTATAGAATCGTCCGTTCCGAAACTAAAAACATGGACCATGGTGAATAGATGTATTCTATGAACCTTATTAAGATTTTGACACAAAAATGATGATGATATGTTTATATCGCTCAATGTCAGTACCTGTCGTATCAAAATGACAATTTCTATGACAAAGTCAAGAAATGACAGTATCTGGAGTTTTGGCATAGATCCCTAACCTTTATTTAATATAATATTAATGTTCACCGGAGATAGTGTAGCTTTCCGACTGTGGAAGAAATATTCAAATCGGTTAAGTAGTTTCGGAGCCTAAGAGCCGAATTGAATTCAAACAAACAATCTAATCTTTCCACTTTATTTTATTAATATAGGTTAAGAACCATTGATCTAAGTTACAACATACTACAAAAACTTTCATATTACTTGCTGCTACGGAACCCTTGACGGGCGAGTCCGGCTCGCACTTGGCCGCTTTTTGTCCGGCCGTCGACGGGTGAGGGCGTTTGATGCGTTTTTCCGTTTGGACGTTTCATTTTCATATTTCCGTTTGTCTGGGAGGGCGCGGGCTACAATGATACACAGTTATTGGGGTGCACTCTGAATGTTTAATCCGGATGAGTGCTGCGATGGGCCGTATTGTGATGTACGAGCGGACTAATTAACTTCCAGTAATTACGACTAGCTAATTAAAAAGTTTTCATTCGGTAATAATATACATGCGTTTGTATATTAACTTTGATTTTGATTTTACGTCTATAGTTCATTCGCGTTTAAAATGCAGTAAATCACCAGTGTAGATAGATTTATTTATTAGGACAACCAACAAGATTAACACCAACATTAACAAAAACGATACAGGAAACACAAACTTATAGCTAAGTGTCACCTTAATTAAAGGTTGCCACGGCATGCTATGTGGACTGATGATAGATAGATAGAAGCATTAGAAGCTCTTTACTGCCCAAAATACAGATAATATAGGAAAATACATTACGGAAAAAACTAAGTACAATTTAGATAGATAGATAGATAGATAGATAGATATTCTTTATTGCACAAAATACAAACATTTAAAGACAAGGTATTACAGACAACAAGTGGTACAATTTAGGCGGTCTTATCGCTAGTAAGCGATCTCTTCCAGACAACCTTCAGGTAGAGGAAGTGTGCTATTCTGAAGAGGGGCAAAGTCGTGCAAACTGTTTAATTATATTATATAAGTAAATTTATACCAACATGTATAAAAATAAATATATATAAATAAATAAATACATATGTATAATATATATAAATAATAAATAAATACACAAAATAATAAAGTACATGAATAAATAAAAGCAATAAATACCACAAGAACAGAAAGGATAGTGGATGAAATGATGAAGGTTATTAAAGGGACAGGAGATAGGATTTAAGACGGGACTTGAAAGCAGGAAGAGATTGGGAATTTCTGATGGACAAGGGGAGGGAATTCCACAGACGGATAGATTGGACAGTAAAAGACTGAGAGTAGGCTTTGGACAGATGAGGAGGAAATGACAGAAGGAGTTCCCGGCACGAGCGTATATCACGTTCCCCGGTGGGCTGCAAAAATTTGAAACGTATTTAGTTTGTCTTATTGCTTATAGCGATCTCTTCCAGACAATCTTCAGGTAAAGGAAACCAGTTTCACTTAAAGAATTGCGTACCTAACCCATTGCAAAACTACAGTTGATGATAGACCTTGGTTTTCGCAATTCAAATACATCTTTTTTAAAGATTAGATAAGAAAAATGGATTCATAAATATGTATTACTAGCTGTGCTCGCGACTTCGTCCTCGTGGAATAGTTATTTTTTCCCCGTTTTTTTTACATTTTCCATTATTTCTTCGCTCCTAATAGCTGCAGCGTGATCTTATATAGCCTAAAGCCTTCCTCGATAAATGGTCTATTCAACACAAAAAGAATTTTTCAATTTGGACCAGTAGCTCCTGAGATTAGCGCGTTCAAACAAACAAACAAACAAACAAACTCTTCAGCTTTATAATATTAGTTAAGATTAGTTAAGATAAAATAAAAGTAGTTACAATAAAAAATATATTCATGACTGAATCGGGTTTTAATCTCTTATCATTTACTGCATTTTTAAACCGAACGCGGTAAGTGATTGCGACTATGGGCAAAGCTTCCAGATGTTTGCTCGAAGTGGACAACAAATGGAGAAGCATTTGTCCAGCAGTGGACTGCGATAGGCTGATGATAATTGCGTCTAGTGAATATATCGTTCTCTGGTACACTAAAAGGTATGAACAGTTTTTTGATAGGGCGTCGTAATAAAAATTTGGGCAGTTTTCCAGAATATACATCATTCAATCCACAGGATATATGTTTCACGAGACATTTGTATACTTCTTGATCTTATTTTTAAATACAATGAGATGACAATGATAAAACTTCAGAAGCGAAATTAAACATTTACTAAACTGATACGTCGGTTTATATCAGACGTAAATGTTATGACGACCTGTCCTTGTGTAACAAAACGGTCTTGCATGGCCTTATTCATTTGGTTTACGACTAAATACCAGCTACCTGAAGCTTGATTGAAAGAAATCGGTTAAAGCGTCAATCTAAATTGTACGGATTTAACTATGCTATGCTCGGCTATTACTGGGCTATGCTCGGCGTCTCTCTGCGGGATCGGATCCGAAATGAGGTGATCCGGCAGAGAACCAAAGTCACCGACATAGCTCATCGGATTAGTAAGCTGAAGTGGCAGTGGGCTGGTCACATCAGCCGCAGAACCGATAACCGTTGGGGTAAACGAGTTCTGGAGTGGAGACCGCGTCTCGGCTAACGTAATGTAGGACGCCCTCAGGCCAGGTGGAGTGACGATTTGCGCAGGAAGGCTGGCAAGTGCTGGATGCGAGAAGCCCAAAATCGACCTAAGTGGCGAACATTAGGAGAGGCCTATGTCCAGCAGTGGATTGACACGGGCTGGTGATGATGATGACGGATTTAACTAAGCTAACTGTATGTGCACCTGTAATGGTTATGTGCAATAAAGTGCATCTCTTATTATGTATAACGCATTCTGTAGGTAATGAATAGGTAATAGTAAAGTGCGGAAAACGTGGATGTTTCAGATTCGACCCCCGGAGTAGATTTAAGCCAAATACTGTACTAAGTAGGTACAACGTTGTATTTTGAATTTTATTCACAATGTGGAATGAATGCACAGTTAATAATTTGTTTTGACATTCCATAAATATTGTACAGTTTCAAAAAGACAGTTAGCTTAGTTAAACCCATAGCGATGGTTATTCGCTTTAGATCCAATAGTCTAAAGCTTTTAACATTAGTAAATTAGTATAGAATTAACACGAAATGGATTTATTCTTGTCCGATAAATATTTATTTTTTAACACGCACGACCCGGTGACATTCCGAAACAAATTCAACGCTAGGCCTAGTATCTATTAGTTGTGTACCTAGGTCGTTCTTGTCTCTAATCTAAGTACACTTGTCCTTTCGGTATTGTAACAAAAACGAAGCCAAAGTTTGAATCCTAATTAGCTCATAGCACTTTGTTCAGACCAACCCTCATCGCGAATGCAGGGTCACGTCCTACTGAGTAACAAAGTTTGTTCCCTATTTGGCCGTTTGCGTTCGGTCGTCGAGTTATTGTCCACTTGGATAATGCACTTGACAGTTTGAGAAATGCGAAACATGGTTATTATAGTTTGAGAAAGGGGAAACATGGCGTTTATAGTTTGGACTATACAAAATTAGTTGTGTTTATTTTGGCTAATATTAAATGATTGAGATTAAATTAAATTTTGATTAACCTCGGAATACGTTATTGGTCTAGACATTGCATAAGTTTTCATAAGGATCAAAAGCGCACTAAAAAGCTTAAAACCGTTTCAATTTATATAATATCTCAAAAGCAAATGTTTTATATAACTTTGGCCACATGGCTCGCTGGTTTGATGGCTTATTGGGTAGTGACCTCTGCCTTCTGAACCGTGAGTCATGGGTTCGATTCCCGCACAGTACATTGTGTTAATAAACATGTCTGTTTGTATTGATCTGGGTGTTTAATATGTATAATATCTATTTATTTACAAAAAAGGTACCGAAGTAAGTTTATCAGTTGTCTAGTACCCGTAGTAAAAGCACCGGCTAGATGGCTATGTGTGGCCTAGCGTGGCATGTCTTGGGTTATTTATTTACATTACTATTAATTTTGTGATGTGAGAGACAAGAGAGTGTTTTGTTACCTTTTTTATTTATGATCGTTTTGGTGTTACTTAAAGCTGTACTGTGCCTCTTACGCTGTGTTTAAATATACCTAAATGTATTACTTTTTGCTTAATTATAATGGCCTAATTAACTTTGCCTTTTGAAAGAAATATTATGAATTATGATATTGTGATGTGAATAGCTTATTTACATTTTATTCTTTCATTTTAAATAAAGACCTGTGAATTATAAATTCTGTAAACAGCGAACAAATCACCGTCTATATTATTCTGCTTTATAAAATGAGCATATTCAAAGTAAAATGATAAACGGTCTCATTCATTTTATCATTGTCATTAAAAATGGATTCATAAGAATTCCTTTGAGATTATTGTTTCATTAGTCATGTTTCATGTTGAGTCATCAGTGACCCAGTAACATTTAACCCAGTCGATTATTTTTCAAGTAAATGGTTTATTTTTTGGCTACAATAACACTTTATGAAACCGAGTTATTTTATTAGATTGCTTAAAATTTTTTCTCGTTAAAATCTTCATGACATTACAACGCAAGCTTACATTCATGGTATAAAAACCTTGCTTATTGAAGTAGTACAAATCAGGATTGTACCGAATCTACAAAGGGAAGTGAGTCCTTTTCGTATTGTAATGCCCATTCCCTGCCTTTTTGTCTACCCTTTCGGCAAATTAGATTTGTTTCGCACCGATTGTGAACGGACGGACAGACGGACAGAGTTTGAGCCCTTTGTCCTTACCAGATTAGATTTTGTCTTTGAATTACTTTGTTATTCATTGTTTTTTGATTACAAATCGGGTGTATAAAAACAAATCCAAATTAAAACATACTCTTTATTTAAGCCCTAATTTTCCATTGACGGATAAATCTTATATCTGCCTTGTATCAGTCTATATTGTATCCGACAATTGAAAAATCAGATCAATAAAACGTACCAGACAATTTACATTAACTAGGTATTAGGTCTTAAACCAAGGTTTTCTATAAGTACCAGCCACGAAGGTAAGCCCACGGAATACAATGGGGCGGGATTTTGTATTACTGTCATGACAGTAGGTCCAGCAGTAAGAGAGTACTTAAAAAAAGCCATTAATAAAAAGCATCATTCACCAAATTCTTAAATTACAACTTTAATAGTACCTACTCCAGTCACCAAAGATTTTGGCGATCCCTGATCCTCTCCGGCCGAAAATCTCTACTCTTTTGTGCAAAAATAAACATCTCGCCTACGTTACCTTCGCTCTATACAGTAACTAGACCTGCAATTTGCGGAGAACCCTTTCACATCTAGTGATCACGATCGACACTGGCGCCGCGACAAAGACACTCTCGTACTAATGAATCGGCGATAAAAACACTCCATCACAATACGGAGGCGTAGGGGTGGAAGCGAGAGGTAAGAGGATTCCGTCACATTACATTTTTAAAGTCTTTTGACATGTACAAAAGTCACTTTGATGACTCAGTGTGGATTATCAAACAGAAATACGAAATCATTTTATACTTTGTCTAATTCTAAGTCATTTTTGGTTTGCAATAAAGTGTATCTAAGTCTGGGGGCAAGGCAATGCCCCCGCCAAGTCAAGCAATATAGAGTTTTACTCGAAAAATGCCACCGTTTAAACACAGATCATTAAAATGTACCGTCATTTACAATGTGTGGTTAACCTGTTACGTCCAGCAATGTTGTTGTGATACTGATTTATTCATTTATAATTTGCTATCCTATAGTAATATTGGTAGTACATTAATATTTAATATGTTTGCTTAAACGACGAAATTAAACTTGATTAAATCCAACTTGATAATGTAGTTTAAGTAGTAGTCGTATACAATTCGTATTAGCCTTTAAATATGTAAATCAGTATGTAACAATAACTTTGTTTATGAATAGAAAAATAAGTAATTAACTCTATGTCGGCAACCCTGCATTGTTGACTATACAGATTGAAGAGGCCGCCTATAGACCATAGACCCATTGCAAAATGGGAGCGGCTAATGGCGGCCCACGTTCGCGTTTCGCGCGTTTTTTTCAAACACAGAACGTCCCTTTGTTGACTCCGTTCCGAATCCATTGCGAATAGGCGCGTTCGATACTGGCTGGTTTGTTTTTTTTTCTCGCAACAGCTTCCTGTTATTTTGTCTTTCGAACGCCAGACAGTTTTGTTTTGGCATGCATTCGGAAATCGAACTGTTATTGGGGGAAATGTACCGCGCATATACTGGTTGCCTGCTTAGTGCCATATTTGTATGGACAGGCAATGTATTTTTAGGGGCGTGCATTTTTCAATTGGAAATTTCGAATAGATGGCTAATGGTTTTAACTTTGAGTGCTTTCAATCAAAATGTTACTCTAACTAATAGACCGATAGTTTTGCAACATTGTGATGCTTTTGCTATATTGGGAACTGGTCTAATACCAACTTAATTAATAAAGAATTGAAATCTTACTTGATTCGAGTTTCAGAATGAATGGGGAGGATTTTGAATACTCTACGCAGAGCTTAGGCTCTGCGTAGAGTATTCAAAATCCTCCCCATCCATTCTTCATCGAACTAGTTTGATAAGTTTGTGTAACTTGTTGTTTCCGCGAATACCTATAAAGATACTTCTTTCTTTATCAGTAAGTTGATAAAAAAGAAGTATAGGTGCTGTTCCACTGCTAGGCAAAGGTCTTTTAACAATACGTTGAAATTAAAAAAAATGCTCGTATAACTACTTACCTTAGCATGTTCCTGTTGCGCCAACAGCTGTTCTCTAACCATCTGGAGTTGCAGGATCATCTCAGAGAGTTGTCGTTCCTTCTCCAGTACACTCTCGCCGGCCAGCGCCTGAAGAGCCGCGGCGTCGAGGACCCCTCTCCTGTCGCTGGGTCAAAGGAAAATGGTGACTGTTATTAGTTGTTCGAAGAACTTGTCGTTTTAACAGTTGTGTCATCGAGGTTGCCAATCACGGTTAAACAATACATTTTTCATGTTTATGTAATGGAAAGGCTATGTCCAGCAGGGTCCATGTGGTTTTCGGATATACGAGTAGGATAGGACTACCTCATCTCACCCCGTGGGTGCCGTAGAAGACGACTAAGGTAATATAGAAAGAAAAGAAAGAAAGAAAAAACGTTTATTAGAGTCACATACAAAATATGAATAAGGGAACAGAAATTAAACTACAAAAATTACATTAGGTGACACTAAACGGTGTCCACTCAGCATGTGCCGAGGCATCCTGGTGAGAAGCTTCGACGCTGGTCTTCCGTAGACACCAAGGGGTAATCAGGTAATATTTGCCACTTAGGGCAAACATCTGGAGGATATACCACGCTGGGCAGGCGTAGCTTCTCGCTAAGGTGCCGCAGCCTTTTCCTGGATACAAATAAAACCACTGCGGTCACCAACCCACCTTCCCAGCGTGGTGACTAAGGAAAACCCCCCAAATGATAATCATCATTGGGAGAGGCCATCATCATCATCATCATCAGCCTGATAATGATGATAATTGTAATGCTGTCCAGCAGTGGACTAAGATAAACTGGCGATGATTAATACATTAATTACATATTCAGCAATAACGATTTTATATGTAGCTAATACATAATTAGGGCTCATAATCGCAACGCGAACTATGTTTTACGATAATGAATGGGCTTGGCTATTGTGCAGTGCCAAAAGATAACTAATAATAGAATTATTGGCAGTCACCGAGTGGTATTTAGCATAATGTTTGTTTGGCGCGATCTGAAATATTGAACTGGAAGATATAATTTTATATCTTTGTATTATGAAGGTTAGAAAAGAAGCGAGAGCATACCCTATTCTGCCTAGCGTGGCGATTATGGGGATACCTCCTGATCCCAGATGGTAGCCGAAGTGGCAAACAACGGGAGAGGCCTATGTCTAGCAGTGGACTGTATTATGAAGGTTAGAAAAGTAGGGAGAGCCTACCCGTCTGCCTAGCGTGGCGATTATGGTTATACCTCCTGATCCCAGATGGTTGCTGAAGTGGCAAACAACGGGAGAGGCCTATATCTAGCAGTGGACTGTATTATGAAGGTTAGAAAAGTAGGGAGAGCCTACCCGTCTGCCTAGCGAGCGATTATGGTTATACCTCCTGATCCCAGATGGTTGCTGAAGTGGAAAACAACGGGAGAGGCCTATGTCTAGCAGTGGACTGTATTATGAAAGTTAGAAAAGTATGGAGAGCCTACCCGTCTGCCTAGCGTGGCGATTATGGGTATACCTCTTGATCCCAGATGGTTGCCGAAGTGGCAAACAACGGGAGAGGCCTATGTCAAGCAGTGGACTGTATTATGAAGTTTAGAAAAGTATGGAGAGCCTACCCGTCTGCCTAGCGTGGCGATTATGGGTATACCTCCTGATCCCAGATGGTTGACCAAGTGGCAAACAACGAGAGAGGCCTATGTCTAGCAGTGGACTGCGATAGGCTGATGATGATGATTATGAAGGTTTTGGAATGTTTCTTCTTTAGCTTCAAGGCCTGACTTGCCCGTGGTGCCTGCTGAATAACAAATGACGCTCTGGCAACCGACTGATGGCGGTATAACCATTACTATTGAAGGCGTAGTTAAATACAACATATCGGCGACGGGCAGCAGCGTCACTGGAGCGAGGAGGTACGCCTGTCCAGTGTGGCGATTATGAGGGAAGCGGAGTGTTTGCTCAAAGTAGCGAACAACTGGAGAGGCCTATGTCCAACAGTGGACTCAGATGGGCTGTTAATGATAAAAAAATAGGTTTTTGTCTATCTTCTCTAGGTATTTGCTGTCGCCATAGACATGGAGGTAACTTAACACGTTAACTGCCATGCCTACTGTAGACGAGTCTTGCTGTAGTTTCAACAAACGAAGATTACACACGAGACTTCTTACTTTGTGCCGGAATGGTAACTACCTTAGTAACTCGATTGGTTCTCGATTAGATTTTTTTCTCTCTCTATTAACAGAGAATATCGACAAATTGTTTGTAATTTACTGTATTAATCCCACTTGTAAGTTCGAGTAGTGGGAGTATAGATAGTGTTTACTCTTTCATGCAAAAATGATCTAAATCCATTATAAGTATAATTAAATAAATAACCCAAGCCACGCTAGGCCACACATCGCCATCTAGCCCCAAACTAAGCCGAAGCTTGTACTATGGGCAGGTACTAGACAGCTGATAAACTTGCTTAGATACATTTTTCTTTGTAGGTAAATAAATACATAATACACATAGAAAACACTCAGACCAATACAAATAAACGTATTAAACTCTGCATAATTATTCTCTAACTTATGAAGACGCCTTAAAAAGAAATCGTTGATAGAAACTAGGTGTTACTAAACTCTATTATCATTATTCTAAGATTCGGATTTGTTATGATCTTCATGTTGACACTTAAGATAAGATAAGATAAGATATTCTTTATTGCACAAACATAAACATCCACAGGAAAGAGTATACAAACATATAGTAGGTACAATGTAGGCGGTCTTATCGCTGGGAGCGATCTCTTCCAGACAACCTTCAGGTAGAGGACAATTGCTAAAGAAAAGGGGAAGGCAGTGCAACTGTTACAAGTAAGATAAAAGTATATATATATATTACATACATAAAATAAACAATACAATATATACACAAATACATATTTAAAATACTTACAATACACTTAGGTAAGTATGGCTAAATATAATAATGACTGATTTAGAATATTAACTTAAGTGACTGTCATTTGTTGTTTAAAGAAAAATGAATTGCTAGTAACAGTCAGGAAATTCGGTCTCAGGACTGTGGTAGGGGCAGGCCAGTGTACCACAAACAAATGCATCCGAGGACGGAACTGAATTATTAATGCGACCGCGCCGCGGCTCTTTTAAGATGTTATGACGTAACGCCACTCTTTCGCAACTATTCCCTTTGTAAAAGCACGCCACTTTAATATTACTACTTGCCTCATAAATAGTGTAACAGCTTTTTTGACTGCGATTTTTAAAACTGTGTATAATTTCATTTGGAAGTTTGTCTAAGTAAAGCTTGGTTGGAAACCGCAGTGCCAAGAGGGGACTTGAAATAGGAAATAAGCTGTTAAGTTTATTCATGACTTACACTTTAGAAGCAGAACTAATGCGCCAGAATGTTCTAGATGTAATGAAAATAATGATTTTTCGCTTAAAATATTTTTTTTAATAACATACGTTGTAAAACGTCAAAGTTTGCAATTTTTGAAGTTTCACAATCCCGGACACTAAAAGTTATAAATTGTTAACACGTCCTTGTGTCCGGGAACCTGTTAATTTCACGCAAAATCACTTCTGTGAAAACGCGTGGGGGCGATGAAGGGACCCGGGGTTTTTAGTGGGTCTTCCCTGCCTCCTTTCCATCCTGAGGCAGGGTGCCGTCCTCCCATTTCTGAGGCAGTGTGAGTCCCACATACATGGGGATTCGTATTTTCCCCGGGGAAAAAAAAAAGTCTCCGTGGTCGAGATCCGATCGGTATTATTATATTACCTACACACGGACATAATGCGTCATTGTCTTTGTTACTGGTTCCACAGTTATGGGACTACTTTCTCGCGTCCAAATCGACGAATGCTGCGTAAAGTTTAATTGGAACTCATTAAGTTGGATATTTGACAAAAAAAACAAAAACTGTTGCACTCGTTCGATCAGAATATCAAAATTGATGCGGTTCATTCGGCGGAAGAGGGCGCGATGTTTCTGGTGATTTAACAAATAAGAACTGAAAACGATTACACAATCAAATGCTTGAGCTTAAAGGACTATGGTTTAATAATGTTTTTTTTTTAAATAAATAAATAACCCAGGACATGCCACTCTGGGCCACACAGCGCCAAACTAAGCCGAACCTTGTACTATGGGTACTAGACAACTGATAAACTTAGTTAGATACTTGTTTTTTGTAAATAAATACATATTATACATAGAAAACACCCAGACCAATACAAACAAAAAATTAATCGTTTATATATTTTAAAATTAGGGGGAGGCCTATGTCCTGCAGTGGACGTTTGCAGGCTGATGATGATGATGTTTAAATGATAAGCGCAAGACTCTTGGGTCTAATAAAGTCATAAATTAGTCATTAAGTTGTAGAATGTAAGTAAGCACTAAGCAAGGTGTGGATATCCACATAATACATTTGGATGGAATTAGGTACACCTACTTCAGTGAGTTCAACCTCGTTTAATAAACAGGTTTTGCTAGCTATTTTTCAGAGTTTTCAAAGACTTGTGCTCTATATAAACGTATAACGTACCCACAAAAGTTGTAATTTAACATTGTAATAAAAATTTCACAGGGATTCATAATGTTTACTATACCTAGTCTCGATAGCCCACTAAAAAATCGCTCGCCACAAAACATCGCACATCAAATCACCGTACACGCCATAATATCAGCAAAAAAATACCATTACAATACCCGATACCGGGCAGACAGGTACGAAATAACAGTGATATCGATCTCGCTCGTCCCGTCACTCAATAGTGTTGTGTTTTATTTTCCTGTTCACTGATATTGTCACTTGGTATTATTGTACCACTATTTTTAGTGGGAACGTATTCGGTAAGCTTTGTCGGTGTGGTGTACCTGTATTGAGGGTGAAAAGTGGAATTGGTTTAATGAAAATGTGAAATGTATATGAAACATGCTACATAATCTTATTGTTTAGGCTGTTCGATGCTTATTATTAAGGCTAGCTTACACCTAAATAAATTATGTCTATATTCGTTTTAATAATAAAAACATAAACACATAACATTACCTGCATACTGCCCAAATTTATTTATTTCTTAGAATGTACCTATTTATTGAAAGCAGTAGTAGAATACATTATTGTATGTATGAATGAAGTTCAAATACTCAGTTTGAATATTAATCAAGAGAAGTTATATTAATGATCTAACTACGAAAATATAGCAAGTTTTCCTTCTTTTTTATATGTATAGGCGAATATGTCACATGAAACATCAGTCCTCCTATTACGAATATCATTTAGGTAGGTATACAAAATACGACAAAAACAGTCGGGTATCAATTTAAAATGTTGCCATCGCCACAAAGCGGTTTCCCATCTCATTACCCCACAATTAATCCTGTACCAATAAAAGAATACTTATTAAAAATCCTACGGGAGGAATCCCTATCACAAATAAATACGGGGGCAATTATTTTTTCATTTTCTTTAATGCGGCCGTCAAAGAGAAATGATGAAATCGAATGGGGAACAAAATCAAAGAAAAGTTTCCGATGGCGATGTAAGAAAGAATGAAGTTGCCAGATTATGTATATTTGGGGTTCGCGCGGTAAAATGAGAAAGCCTTCGGTTTTATGCTTTATTTTTGTAAAACAAAATTGGCACAGTGGCTCAATTGGTAGGGACCTTCTGAACAAAGGGTTGTGGGTTCGATCCACACCTGGGGCAAATATTGGGGTAGCTACACTTGTATTACAGACATTTAAGTATGGTAGAATTTAGGCGGTTTTATCGCTAGTAAGCTTAAATTCTATCACTAGATATTTGTATCTAATACTTTTTTCTACCTATATAAATTGCTTAAGAGACGTTCAATCTGTACGGAACCTGTTATAAAACTTAGAGCTCTCACTTGCCGTTCTCTCACAATTACGCCGACGTCAGATGGGCGCGACGCAGTTCCGATATTGGACCGTGTTTTTGGAAAATTACTTTTTTAAACTTGTCACGTCTATAGCTTGTTTTGGGACTATACAGGGTGGCGGAAAATTGGAAATTTTTGCTTTGATTACCTTTTAACATTGTGAATATTGTATTTACTTAAAAACAAAGTTTAATCGTGTTATAATCTGATTGAAAAAAAGCATTTATTTTATGCCATCTAGATCCTTATCTATCCTAATAAGGCACTATTTGCCCTATAACAAACATGATTAGAGAACATGTTAAAACTACTAAAGAAAGCCAGAAGGTAATTCTCCCAACCAACAGCTCGTACGACTTTGCATCCGTCTAATAAACTGATTGCCCCAATGGATATGTTACTTTAGGTAACTTAAACTTACACAGCACACGACAGAGGTTAATATTCATAAATTAAATAGTCAAAATAAATGAGTCTGAATGAGACAATCGACAAAAACAAACAAAGGTTTTCCCCTATACTGCATGTACCTATAATAATTGGGGGCGTCTCATAGACGTTCCTATAATGACCCGCCCGGAAACCGACCCCTGAACCACACTTTAGGCGAGAACGCTCTAACTAAAACGCCACCAAAATTACTACTAATATATTATAATTATAACTCTAGTTATTTATGTCTACATACGTACAACTCGACAGACTAACTAGATCCTCCACGCACGCAAACTTTGAGAACACCCTGTATAATGTCAGAATTCGCGACACAACCCCTTGGCATCCATTTTAATGACGTCACCCCTGGTGCAGACAACCCTTCAAAGATCGACCTGAGGGATTTGCATCCTTTTGTTTACCTACAAAATCTTAAACACCTTTGGTGACGTTCAAAGGTAATCATTATGAAATTCTATGAATAAATAGATTACAATTGTAATAGATTACAATTAACATCTAACAATACTTACTTGTTAGATATTAAAAGGTATGTTTAATGTCTCAGTCTTTGTTTTGAATTCTTGTTTACTTCCGTTCGTGCGATAGTAATATTCGAAAACACATCGAAAATTTGTGTTGTGGGACGAGAAATAACAATTCGCTATAATATATCGCTACCTAAAATAAGAAACCAAGATAAACTACATAAGTTTTAAATATCATTATAAAAGATTACATCAATATAATATGATAATTATGTCCTTCAAAAAGACCTTTGGACCTTCGACGGACCTGTGACTCCCGTAGTGTTGCTGTGTCTATGGGCTGAAGTGATCACTTACCTACCATCAGGTGACATTCAGGTCCGTTTGCATAAAAAAAACAACACATCGATTCTCTAGTATCCAATTAGGAATAATCGAATCGATGAATCGAGAGGTCGAATGGCTACCGATTGCTCTGTTAGTCCCCCCGGTTCGCTCCCCTCACTAATACACTTATTGACTAATGTATTGTTTTAGGGGATTTAGTGGAAAACTATCGGGCGATTGTAGAACGGGAATCTAATTTAGGTCTCCTTTTTTAGGAAAGCGTTTGAAATCGAATGAAGGTACACTCTGGGTAACTTTATTGCTAGAAAAGATTAGCAGGGAATTTCTCCCAACACTTAGACATGGAAGTATTCAGAAGAACTCGCTAAAGTAAACGGATCCAACCAGGAATCAAATCCGAGGCTTTCGGATTAGCCGCTCTTAAGCAAAAATGACCTACAATTCTTTCACGATCTTTTACAATAGTTGGGAAATATCGGATCCTCAAAAATGGAGTATGGTAATAAATATGCTAATAGCTTTTTTATGGACAATTAGTGATCCTGCCCTCAGAACCAAAATTTGTGGCTTCGTTCTTCACCAAGGATATACATCTATGTGACAAAGATTCGTGTTTATTCTGTGTATGGTTGCTAATATAGTATTTAAGTGAGAAAGTAGGTATGTTAAGTTGTGTTGCGGATCAAGGAAGTCCTTGATCCGCAACACAAGTGCTTAAGCTACTTACTTTTTGCTTGCTTCAATATGTGATATTTTCTGACATTTATTTATTTACTTATGTCCTACACAATTTCCACGAATCTCACAATCAATGAATTCCAAATAACATAGACAATTTTACCACTTTTTGCGTCAGTTAAAAATACATGCAGTACCAGTAAAAAGGACAAAGTCATCGTTTATTCCGAAACTTGTGTTTTAAGCGGCTTTTTCGTGTTTGCGAAACAGGCGGCCGACAGACGAGCGTTACCATACGACAACAATATAAAAACCCGCAGGGCCGCTACGTCATAGACACATGAAGTATGCACGAGATAGGGCTAGCACAGAGGCTATTTGTAAGGCAACAATAAAAAATCCCTCAACACGGGTGAGTATTGGATTTATATGGACATACCTAGTGAGTAGGTACCTTGTAAGGAGAGCGAGCGACCCATCATATTGTCGCTTCAAGCCATCCTGACTTGCCCGTGGTGCATCACAAACGAGGCACTGGCAACCGACTGGTGGCGGTATAACCACCACAAGGCGTAGCTAAATACCACCGGGCCAGGTAGTGGCGTCACCGGAGCGAGAAGGCACGCCCTGCGATCGCCAACTCGCGTGGCGATTATGGGTATATTGGTGGTTTATGCATTGGTCATTGAATTAACTCTGTGTAGTTACATTTACACCAAATTTTTTTTTTTACTTTAATGATTCTTAATTAGGTAGATTATTCTTTAGAACAACAATAAAATTATAAGCATAAGATTGCTTTTATTGTCCTCTTGAATAAAAAACATGTCTTCAGGGCTGCCAACATCATAGACGCATAAACTATGCACGAGGCAGGGCTGTGCACCGAGACAATTTGCGGGCAACAATAAAAAATCCCTTAACGCGAGACAACGTTGGTTATTCGTCTTGCTCACCCTAAGTCGCGAGCATTGGATTTGTGTGGACATTCCTGTCTATGATTTTTTTTTATCGGATGCAGTATGTACTCACTTATTTGTGCTTTTAAGATTGTGAGATACCAGAACGTCATTTGCTTGTCTGCAAGATGTACCACGTGCAGACGAGAGTGACTGGATGGTGACTCGTTAGCGAACCTTCTCAACCGATGTAGGGTTCGATTCCCATATTTCCCATTCAGTACAAGCGTTCGTGTGATAAACATATTGTGTTTGTTCTGTCTGAATTTATTTTTTGGTGCCTTTATCGATCCCGATTTGTCACCCCGTAAAAAAGAGGCATTACAAGTTTGATTTCATAATAAAAGTGGTTAAGCTATTTTTTCATTTATTTATACTGTTAGTGTTAGATAAAAATACTTATATCTAATATAATAAAAAATGTTCATAAAGAAACTCTCAGGACAGGTAGAAGTACCAAATTGAAAGACCTTTGTACATTCCACGGGCCACATCCCCACAAAGCTTTGGACAATGTCCTCATTATTATTTCACGGCGGCGTCGTCCGTCATGTTGCCGCGTCGTTTTTATTGACGCGAGCGGCGCCGGGGGGCGGGCTGATGGCATTTTAAATCAGGTTAAGGTCAAGACTGGGGTTCAAAGTGTGTAGGGTTCGACTGTAGGAAATGTGTAGAAAGAACCTTTTGACTTTGAGGAGGGTTTATCGGTTGGTGGTTTGAGTGGTAACGAACTTTTTGACTTAGTTTGACCGCACATTCTGTTGAATAACAAGCTCGATGGCTCATTTGGTAGTGCCCTCTGCCTTCTGAGCCAAGAGTTGTGGGTTCGATCCCCGCACAGTACAAACATTTGTGTGCATGAACATGTCTGTTTGTATTGGTCTGGGTGTTTTCTATGTATAATATGTATTTATTTACAAAAAAAAAGTATCTAAGTAAGTTTATCAGTTGTCTAGTACCCATAGTACAAGCTTCGGCTTAGTTTGGGGCTAGATGGCGATGTGTGGCCCAGCGTGGCATGTCTTATTATTATTATTTAATAACAGACAAGGCTCTGACAACCGATTGGTGGCGGTACACCCATCACGATAGAAGGCGTAGCTAAATACCACAGGCCGATGATGGGCAGCAGCGTCATCGAAGCGAGGAGCCATGCCTGCGTCAACCCGCCTGCCTAGCGTGGTGATTATGAGTAACGCCTTCAGATGTTTGCCCAAAGTGGCGAATAACTGGAAAGGCTTATGATGATGATTTATTTATCCGAAAGAGGATTAAACATTTATTACTTTAAGTAAAGTAAG